>JALIGW010000002.1:227812695-227910195 GCA_023053685.1 Diadophis punctatus similis
GCAAATGGCTCTTAACAGTGGATGTCTTGAAGAACAAAGGGCGTGAGAGAATACCTGTACGTTTGAGAGAGCAACTTTGATTTTATGTTGATATAAAATATTAAAACATCCCTATCATTATTAGATACCTTTTTCATTAGAATTGATATCCAGATGAGCTCTAGGGCCAATGGGCTGATTGCAAGTGATCCTGGAATGGCTGTAGGATTCGGTTTTTAGCTTCGATCGGTAGCTTTAACCAAGGTGCTCACACGGTATACTTAGTAAAAACCTAATTGCTCTAATTGCTTCAGGCCATCGATTCTAAGCAGACACCCAGCAATGCCCAGCAGATCTGGAGCTAGAAGTGGTTAGTGTTCCACGTACATAATTTGCTGTCTAAATAACATTTTATAAACTTACTTTGCCTAAGGTTGTAAAGCGATGGTACACAGTTTCTTAACTACAGTTATTAAAATAATAGATAAAGATAAAAGATAGGGAAGACCATAGATATACAAGAAGCTGCTTGGCCCTGAATCAGAATTTTGGCTGAGGATTGTCAACTCTGACTGAGGGCCCAGTGCTGGGTAAAAAATCTTCCTCACTGCTGCTTGGAGAGGTACAGAATTGATCCTGGGCCCCAAGAAGAATAGCAATAGCAATAGCACTTATATACCACTTCCTAGTGCTTTACAGCCCTCTCTAAGTGGTTTACAGAGTTCAGCATATTGCCCCCAACAATCTGGGTCCTCATTTTACCAACCTCAGAAGGATGGAAGGCTGAGTCAACCTTGAGCCGGTGAGATTTGAACAGCTGAATTGCTGAACTAGCAGTCAGCTGAAGTAGCCTGCAGTGCTGCACTTGAACCACTGCGCCACCTCGGCTCATAAAAAATGGGTGAAGAGCCTGAGCTCTGTGGATTTTTAGCCACGATATATGGCAAATGGGTACTATT
Source organism: Diadophis punctatus similis (assembly GCA_023053685.1). Taxonomy (NCBI): domain Eukaryota; kingdom Metazoa; phylum Chordata; class Lepidosauria; order Squamata; family Dipsadidae; genus Diadophis; species Diadophis punctatus. The sequence goes on from JALIGW010000002.1 coordinate 227,813,634, forward strand.
ATATACTGCTGGAAAAATGTTTCTGCAATATTTTTTTAATTTTTAAAAAATTTACTGTGGGAGAATAATAACTATAATATTTGAATTCTCTGGTTGCACAACTAGGGCTTAGTCTATATCAGTGATGGCGAACCTTTATTCCCTCGGGTGCCGAAATAGTGCGCGCACGTGCTATCGCACGCTCGTGCGTGCCCACACCCATAATTCAAAGCCCCCCATTTGCCCCACCCCCTTGTGCATGCGTGCGTGACCCCCCACTCCCCCGTTTCCCGACTTCCAGTGGGCCCAGTAGGCCTGTTTTTTGCCCTCCCCAGGCTCCAGGGGCTTTCTTGGAACTTGGGGAGGGCGAAAACGCTCCCCAGAGGCCCGCCAGAAGCCAAAATCGTCCTCCCAGAGCCTCCGCGCAAGCCAAAAATCAGCTGGTGTGCACGCACATGCGCGCTGGAGCTGAGCTAGGGCAACGGCTCGCGTGCCAGCAGATATGGCTCCACGTGCCACCTGTGGCACCTGTGCCATAGGTTCGCCATCACTGGTCTATATGGAAACCCCCCCCCCCAAGTTTAGGATTGTAATGTACAATGTATTTGAATGCCTCTCTGCATTATATTTCTGTTGCTTTAAACAAAAGCAGTTTCCTCTCTGTTGGCAGATCGTTATGCCCATTCTACACACCTATGCAACTGGTTATGGCATAAATAACTTCCTAACATTCTGGAGAATGGAGCTTTATCACAAAATCAAAGGAATAATCAGGTTGTCCAACAGATCTGGTCTCTGTAATAACAAAGACTGAAAAAAAAGTTGGTTTTGCATCAAACATATAGTTACTGAGTTACTATTGCCAAAAACTATAAGGAAGAACATTCTACCCGGGAGTTTCAAAGTGCAGTAACTTATTTATCAGCTACTATTTATGTCAAATACCAAAGTGCCAGGTGAAACTTCATTGATATTCATTGATGTAGATCCAAGAAAGAGAAGCAGGAAGAAACAATGCATATCTAGTTATCCCCATCATACTGTTGCTTTCAGTGTAAGCAACATTATGAAAAGAGACAAAAAAGAGTAAAAATAAAGTAATAAAGGTGGGATAAAAATCTAATAACTAACTAACTGGTCAAATAAATTAAGGATATAAAATATAACAGAGAAGAGGAAATTTATACACCAACACCATTCACTATACCGGTTCATACTTTTCTATCTTCAAAAGGACATACATTAATGTATACACTATATTGAAAGATAGGTTCATTTGCTGCATGTATAATACACTATCTTAGTGATTTTGAATTTATTACATAAGACTGCATCAATTCGATATTTGTAAAATAAATCTAGTTTTACATATTTAGAGAAACTAATTTGCAATGACTTTGTTGGTTTCAAATGTGGCTGCATTATTGTATATTTCAGATTCTACGTTCTTGTATTATGAATTGAATTTATTTAATCTTCTTAAAAGCCGTTTTGAGAGTAATTTGAAAAGCAGCAACAGGTTTTTATGGCTTATAGATTAGGGAAGCCTTTGTTACAAAGTTACACAACTGAAGAAACATTTTTTGGATTTTATAATTACAGTGGCATTCTACATTTCCAGAATAATTCATAAAGCCCACATATTTTCTATGAATCATTGAGAACTCTGTTGTCTTTGAAAGAAAACAGTGTGTTCCCTGAAGCAGACCCATCATTCTCTTTCCACCACCATCCCTGTCTCCATATGCTTTATTTCTGGCTGACTTTCCTCAGGGAATAGTAAACTTTGTGAGATCTCAGACATCAGGCAGGGTTACACTGGGCACAGAAGCAAAAGAATATACTCATATATGTACATGCCAACCGGACATCACTTTGAGATTTAAACCCCTTGAACAGGAATGAGAGGGATGAACACAAAACAGTCTCATTGCCTAGAAGAAAATTGATTTTTAAAAAATTGTCAGGTAATTGCTCAGGAAAGGTGGTGAATTGATGGATCTACAATTCTTTAAATATCAAGAAGCATGCTTCTTTAGTCAAAACAGTTAAAAATTCTTTTTAGAAAGATGACAAGCTTTTGCTTGTTTTGCATGTCATTGCAGTTCAGCTTTCGTATTCAGATACACAGCTGTACATTTCCACCCCAGGCCACCCCAATGATGCCCTTGAAGTGATGTCCCGGTGCCTGGAAGCTGTGCGGATCTGGATGGGGAGAAACCGACTCTGGCTCAACCCTTCCAAGACGGAGTGGCTGTGGTTCCCAGCATCTCGATATAGTCAGATGATTCCATCTCTGACTATCGGGGGCGAGTCTCTAGCCCCCGCCGAAAGGGCTCGCAATCTGGGTGTCCTCCTGGATCCAAAGCTGTCCTTAGAGGACCATCTGACAGCTGTGACCAGGGCGGCCTTTTATCAGGTCCGCCTGATACGCCAGTTGCGGCCCTTTCTGGATCGGGATTCCCTGTGCACAGTCACCCATGCCCTAGTCACGTCGCGTCTGGACTACTGTAACGCTCTCTACATGGGGCTCCCCATGAAGAGCACCCGGAGGCTCCAGCTGGTCCAGAATGCAGCCGCGCGGGTGGTTTCGGGGGCTAATTGGCGCTCCCATATAACACCCCTCCTGCGCGAGCTGCACTGGCTTCCGGTGGTCTACCGGGTGCGCTTCAAGGTGCTTGTTACCACCTTTAAAGCGCTCCATGGCATTGGACCTAGGTATCTCCGAGACCGCCTGCTGCCACAAACTACCTCCCATCGACCAGTGCGCTCCCACAGAGGACCTCCTTGGGGTGCCATCAGCCAAGCAGTGTAGGCTGGTGACGCCCAGGGAGAGAGCCTTCTCTGTGGGAGCACCCACCCTCTGGAATCAGCTCCCCCCAGACTTAAGAATCATTCACGACCTGTCCACCTTCCGCTGTGCCCTCAAGACGTATTATTTTTATCAAGCCGGGCTGGCTTGAAAAAGTTTTTGGGGTTTTTAAAATTTTAAGATTTTACCAAATTTTAATTGTATTAAATCACGGCCACATCAAATATTTTCTTTTAATTGTATATATATTTTAATGTTTATATTGTGTTTTTACTCGGCTGTTCACCGCCCTGAGTCCCCTGGAGAAGGGCGGTATATAAATTTAATTAAACTAAACTAAACTAAACTAAATGTTTTTTAAGTAAGCTACATTAAGGAATCATTCCTAAATATAAGATCTCCTTCACACATTTGGAAAATCAGAATGGTGATTCATCTGCACATCTGCTTTTTAATTACATACTTTGTTGTGCAAAGCTGTGTGTGATTGTGCCTTGGTATCACGTTATTGAGGAGCTCAATAATTGTGTCTTGCATTTTTTCGGTTGACATTATGCAGTCAAGAATCATTTTTCTTTTCCCTTGGAAAAAACCAGCAAAGATTGGAGGTAATGTTGCATTTAGTTTTCTGCCTCCCTCAAACTAGTAGCTATTGGCTTCAATGCCAAACAGGCATGCCTCATTTGAGGGGAAAGAGATAGAATTTAGTACCTTGCAATGTCCGAAACAAATGGATCCACTAGGTACAGTGAGGGTTTTTTAAAAATTCCCTATCATTTGAAATGCTGTAGCCTGAGCACCGTATAACACAGATCAAAAGGGTGGATTTAATATCTTTGAAGCAATATCTCTTGTCTCTGAAGTAGTTGAAGATTGTTGAAGAGATTTATCAAAATAGTTGAAGAGATTTCTGTTTGGGAATTTTCTGCAAAATTTAGTTCCAGCATAGTCTTGAGAGTTGGAAATCTTGAGATTCGTATTGAAGAGGTTGGAATTCCTTTGCAAAGAAAGAAGGCAGCTTTGGGATTTACAGAACCTGCTTTCTTGTCCTTGAGTTCCTACAGCTGTACAAAAAAACTGGTATCAGTGATACTTTTTGTGTGCTGATTTTATTGAGGGCATAAAAAATCGTATCTAGAAAAACTGCATTCCAAAGGAAGAAAATGTATACAAGAAGTTAAAGGGATGGACAATATTGTCACGTAGTGAATATTGTCAGTTGTATGTCTATGCAGGGTGATGCACCCCTATTCTAATATTATGGTATATTCCAATACAAGCAGAACACGTGATATGATCTTGTACGCATGTCCACATTCCTGATCCACCATTAATCACTTTTGACTTGGCTCTTGACCGGAACGGTCGCGTTTTCTTAGCAAAGATGTAATTATTCAGGATTTATTGTTTTTGTACCGAAATAAATATTTCTATTAAACTTTTAATCTCGGCTTTATTTCTAACTGTCTGAATTCCAAGCAAAGATCCAAATCGCCTCTATGAGATTTATTCTCATCTCTCAACAAATATAGTGGTTAAAACACCAAGCTAGAAGCCAGGAAAGTTGCAAGTTCTAGTCCTGCCTAAGTCGTAAAAGCTGGCTGGGTGACTTTGAGCCAGTCACTCTTTCTCAGCCCAACTCACCCTACGGGGTTGTTGTTATAGGAAAAATAGGAGGAAGGAGTAATAGAGATGTTTGTCAGCTTGAGTTTATTTATAAACAATAAATGTAGGATAAAAATAAAATAATAAAAATGAGGCAAAAGATATAACAGCCCAGATATTTTCAGGCAGATAACCCAAGTGCCACGGTGCAAAAAACATTTCTGCGCTGTTGTGTGGAGCTTAAACTTAGAAACTAAGAAACGTGAGAGAGAAAACTAAGCCAGTAACATTCTTTAAAGTCACACAATTAAAGAGAACAAGGTGGAGTTACAGCAAAAAGACTAAGTGAGGGAGTTAGTGGTCCTCGGAACTCAGATACAGGAAGACAAAGAACAGTCTCTCCCTCTCTCTCTCTCCTCTGTTTATCTATTTAATTCTTGAAATTAATTGTCTGCAGTGCAGCACTTCATTATCGTATATGCTGCTGATGACATAATAAATGCTTGCACTTCTGTGTAGTAAACAACCTTGCAGTTAAAACATTTGCTGTTCTTCAGTTCTATCACAGAATCAAAGCCGCCAGAAGTTCTTCAGGAAACTTCCTCCACCAAAAAGCATGAATGATGTGTATATCAACTACAATCCACCACCAAGGGCAAAAATGTTAATTTTAGGCGAGAAATGGCTGGTGGACAGTGCCCAAAGATGACACTTGCTTACCACTGAAAAGCATTTGATAGGCTTATAGGTCACTGATTTTTATGAGCAAAGCATGTGGGTTCTCGTAATTATGAAGCCAGCAGAGAGAAAACTCCTATGAACAAGTAATCTGCTGAAAAGGAATGAATAGCTAGCGTGCCTGGGTGACACTAGGCTCATCTGGGACAGCATCTGTCTTTCCCATTCATACAGGATATAATGGGGCAAAAAAAGTAACTCTTTAGAGAACTTCTGCTTCAGGGATTCCATTTAAAGTTTCCCAAGGTGGCGAACGATCCAGCAAATAGCAGAATGAATTAGAGTAGGCCCAGCAAAGCAGCTTTAGCTGTGAATTAATTTCTTAGAACGAAGAACTATAAAGTACATATAAACCCTTTTGAATAAAATTGTGCATTCTTGCTCTGAACAAGGTAACTAACTGTCCAACCTCTTATTTTGATTCCTTTCCTTTAGATGTGCTTCTGTTACATTGGGGAGAAGGGCAGAGATTATAGAGCGATCTATTAAAAACTGCTTTTGCTAAGAAGGCACACAGTCTCCTCTGTAGTCAGACCTCTGGCCCACAATTGTGGATACCAACTGATGGAACCGTTTCATGATTTTAGTCTTTTCTTCTTAGTAATGCCGGGAACTGAACACGAGGCTTTCGCATACAATCCAAAGTGTTAATAGCTCTATGAAATTGGAACATGAGCTAGAATATCTCCCCATACAAGTTTGCTCATCCACGTTGCTCACTGCACCAGAATTAATTGTAGGTAAACAAGCAAAAGATCTGAGATCTAGAGAATACTTACACAGGTAATCCTTGACTTACAACCACAATTTGGACCAGAATTTCCATTGTTAGGTGAATCTTGCTTGATTTTACCAACTTCTTTTTGCCATGGTTGTTAAGTGAAACACTACAGTTATAAAGTGAATCACAGAGTTGTTGAGCGAATCTGGCTTCTTCTATAGATTTGCTTTTTTGGAAGCTGGCTGGTAAGGTTATAAATGGCGATCACATGACCCATAGTAACATGCAATGCAATGCAAGGCATCTGAACTTTGATCACGCGTCCGAAGGGATGTTGCAATGATTGTAACTGCATGGATAGATTGTAAGTCTTTCCCACCCCCCAAGTGCTGTCGTAAATTTGAACAATCACTAAATGGATGTTTGTAAGTCAAGGACTACCAGTAAAGCTAATTCTGCAGTCATTTTATTTATGCCTCTGAACTTCTAATATTCTCCCTATGCAAAATAACATTATTTCAGCCAACTGAATTGTTAGGAAAAGTATATTTTATGCCTTTATTCAAATCAAATGATGTAAGTTCCCTTCCCACATTTTTATATTATGAAACACATTGAACCCACTATTTTTTTTCCCAAGAATAAAAAATAGCCACTCCTGAAATTAGTAGGAAAATTCCTCATGGAAAAAGAAAGTTTTGGAAAAGGTGGATGGGGACATTTATTTATTTATTTATTTATTTATTTATTTATTTATTTATTTATTTATTTATTTATTTATTTATTTATTTATTTATTTATTTATTTATTTATTTATTTATTTATTTATTACTTTCTTCCATTTCCATTTCCATTTCTATGCCCAACTCCCTAGGAACTCTGGGCGGCTCACAACAGAAGAAGAAACATCAAACAATACAAAGACTTCTAAAAGCAATTTTAAAAACACATTACAATTTAAAAACTGTGTCAGCCATCCGAACATTCATGGCCTGACCTTGCTAGTAATCCCAAAGGGTCAGTGGCCCCAGGCCTGTCGGAAGAGCCAGGTCTTAATGGCTTTCTGGAAGGCCAATATGTTGGGGGTAGTGCGGATCTCAGGAGGTAATTGATTCCAGAGAGCCGGGGCAGCCACAGAGAAGGCTCTCCCCCGCAGACCCACCAGCCGACATTGTTTAGCTGACGGGAACCGAAGAAAACCAACTCTGTGGGATCTTACTGGTCGCTGGGAGGTATGTGGTAGAAGGCGGTCTCGAAGATAGTCTGGCCATGAACATGTTGGGGATTCTAACTGCACAGAAAATGCTCATCAGTTGGAGAAATGTTATTCAACATTTCTAATGTGATTCAACATTTAAAGTGACATACAATCTTTCCCAAACATGCGCTATTCTTTTATTATTGCTTATGTTATCTTCCTTTATTCTCATTATACTAAAAATTATGAAATTGGCAAAAATTTCTGAACAGGATGTATAATACTGAATCAGCTTCTGGAATGCAGCACAATCAGTTTAAGAGCCTTAAAATAATAGGTACATTCAGAGAAGAATGAATTATCAGGGTCTGTTTTTAACAGCTCAGAGGAGCTCCATGTTCCAAGTCAGTACAGTGTATCTTTGATTTGACAATTGTAGCCAAGACGGTTTATTACTCAGTGTTCTCTATAATCTTCCAAACCTTCTAGCAGGAATTCCCAGAATTGTAATTCCAACACATTTGAGAGAGAAAAAAGAACAAGTTGGAAAAGAGAGCTATCATCACAACCAGTGCTACCGGTTCGGACCGGTTCGGACGAGCTGGTGGCAGAAATTTGGCCCCGTTCGCTGAACCGGTACTGATGGCTGGCTTGCCACGCCCCCAAACTGGTTCCCCGGTTGCCGCTGCTTGAAAACGGCTGGCAACGAACCCTCTGCGCATGCGCAAAGGCTTCTGCGCATGCGCAGAGGGTCAGAACCCGGATGTAACACACGCGAAGTCACGCACTTCCGACGTGACACGCACACTTCCGAACCGGCAGGGAAGGTAAGAGAAACCCACCCCTGACCGCAATATCACAAAATTCATACTGGTCTATTGAAATCAGCTTCACCTTCAGGTTTTTATGTGAAAGGTAATGGCCAGGGAGTTAACAATTTATATTAACTGAAGATGAGAATACGCTGCATGCATATTCCTATCCATATGTATTAAATTGATATCAAAGAATTTAATTTTAAAGTTAAGACTAATGCAAATAAATGTTTTTCCATCATTGAAATGTTCTAAAAACCTGCACTCTTTGGGCTAAACAGGGAGTTTTTGTAGGCCAAGCAAGAGAGAAATCCTCTATTACAAAAACCGAAAGAAGGCCCCATACGTTTACATAGACTGCATATGAACATTGGTGGTGATGGGTTAAGACCTTTCCCCTTTCTTTCTAACAATATCCTTTGAGGATGGCAAGGACAATGGTGAAAGCTAATTTGGGATGACTTAATAACCTTGAATAGCAAGTAATTGCAGTTTTTGTGACCTCTGACAACTAGAAGAATGAGCCGCCCCTGCTATATTTTAATCAATACTTTGAGCATCTGTGCTACACTCGGCTGCGAATGAAAGAATTTACAAAAGGAATTAGGACATGTTCCCCATCCTATAAATGACCAAACTAGTGAAGGATTTCTTTTTTAAATGTTTTTAAAGTGTTCTTTAGTTTAAAACTGCTTTTAGAAAGTGGACCAGGTTGCTAAATGAACATCTGCAGTAAACTAATCTAAATTATCAATAAACCTAAATGATAAAGAGCCGAGGTGGCGCAGCAGTTAGAGTGCAGTACTGCAGGTTACTTTAGCTGACTGTGATTCAGCAGTTCAGCTGTTCAAATCTCACCGGCTCAGGGTTGACTCAACCTTCCATCCTTCCGAGGTAGGTAAAATGAGGAACCAGATTGTTGGGGGGGGGGGCAATGTAAATATACATTGCTTAACGGTGTAAACCGCTTAGAGAGTGCTTGCACTGTGAGGCAGTATATAAATGTCACTAATAAATAAATAAATAAATTTCATGAATGGCTTTAAGAGTTTAAATAGAAGCCTTAAGTCAGGCTTGGGTATCTTGGGACCTTCAGAGTAATTTTAAAATGTCTATGCAACAGATTGGCTCAAGCTTCTGAGAACAATTACCTGCTCTTCCTGCACTCTGTTATCTGGAAGTGAGAGAGAAAAGGGGGGAATCAGAGGGAAAATGTCAACTCCACCCACTTTGACTCTGGCTCCACCCACAGCTTGCTTAAGCTTGGACCCATCGCATGGCCCACAGTGGATAAACCCTGAAGGAATTGAGAAGAAATATTGCCCACCGCTTCCTAGATTTGATTATTACCATGGCTCACTTTAGCGCTTTTATTTATCTATCTATCCCAATAAATGACTGGAAATACCAGGAATATATGTCTCAGAATGAGGAAGGTGTTAAAGGCAACATCAAGAAAGGACAAAATACTACCATTAGGTGGCAGAAGTGGAAGAACTTGGATTGACAGGAAGGTTTTGGACAGAATAAATTCCATAATGCCAAGGGTAGGTTAATGGTGTTCTCGGAGGAGGCATCCTTGTTTGTTGCCAACCCCTACTTTGAGCAACATAAACACAGGTTTCAGCTTCAACCGTAACAATACACGAGCACATAATAGATTCAAACTAAATGTAAAGCGCTCCAAACTCGACTGCAGAAAATACGACTTCAGCAACAGAGTGATCAATGCCTGGAATGCACTACCTGACTCTGTGGTTTCTTCCCCAAACCCCAAAAACTTTAACCTTAGACTGTCTACAGTCGACCTCTCCTCGTTTCTAAGAGGTCTGTAAGGGGCGTGCATAAGCGCACCAGTGTGCCTACCGTCCCTGTCCTACTGTCCAATTGTCCTCTTTTATCGTTACTTTTTACTTATGTTTATACAAATTACTACTATACATGTTTGACAAATAAAATAAATAAATAAATAAATAAATAAATATGGATTACTATTCAGTGCGTATATAATTGAACTGCGATGACTCATGGGACGCTCTTTTGTCCTCTGCTTTATTTAACATCTAATGAAACTGCTAGGAGGAAATCATTCAGAGCTTTAGAGGGGAGGATGCCTTCAGGATCATCAAACTCCAAAGAAGTCATCATTAGCCTTGAACTGTTGTCCAATTTTGATATTGGGCTGGCTGAGGGGCAACCACTGAATTAAATCTAGGCAAGGCAATGGGGCTTGGATACAAAGAGAGACAGAGTTTGTTTGAAGTGTGGCGGGGTGGCACTCCCCAGGAAAGTACAAGTGTGTTGGAAGTGCTTCTTCATTCCCAGTGGCCACTGGCTTTGAAGGTGGCAGCTGTGGCGAGGAGCACGTTTACACTGTTGTAGCCACTGCCTCAAAAATGATCCACCCTAAGGCAGGCTCCCCATGCCTCGGTTACAAGCCATCATGAACACTGAAAATGGGCACAACTAGTCAAAGTTTAGCCAGGCTGCAAAGTAAGACAAAGGAAAGCAGTTACATAATACTTGTGCTGAAAGTTGTCTATTGGGCACTGCAGATTGTCTATTAGTCGCAATTTGAGCAGTTCTGTTCATCTTGAGTCATAAACAGATGAAAGCCTGCCTGTTTGAAAAGCTCGCTTCCCCACGATAATACCTGTCCAGTTATGCAGTTCAGAAAATGAAAGCACCACACACACTCATGCATTTCCTTTTGGGATTATTGAGACAGACACTACATCAAATTGCCCTTGAAGAACATCTGGAAGCTGCAGTTGATCCAGAAAATGATGGCATGAACCACTATGGATGTGCCTAAGTATACCCAGATTACACCTTTGCTTCGTAAATTGCATTTGCTCCCAATAGAATTCCTGATGAAACTATGGATGCTGGTTATCACCTATGAAACCCTATATGGCAGTGATGGCGAACCTTTTTTTCCTCGGGTGCCGAAATAGTGTGTGTGCGCGCTATCACACACATGTGCGTGCCCACACCCATAATTCAAAGCCCCCCACTCGCCCCACCCCCCTGCGCATGCGTGTGTGGACCCCCCCCCACTCCCCCATTTCATGACTTCCAGTGGGCCCGGTAGGCCCATTTTTCGCCCTCCCCAGGCTCCAGAGGCTTTCCTGGAGCTTGGGGAGGGCAAAAACACTCCCCCCTGCCACCCCAGAGGCCCTCTGGAGGCTGAAATCACCCTCCCAGAGCCTCTGCGCGAGCCAAAAATCAGCTGGCCGGCGTGCACATGCACGCTGGAGCTGAGCTAGGGCAACGGCTCGCGTGCCGGCAGATATGGCTCCGCGTGCCACCTGTGGCACCCGTGCCATAGGTTCGCCATCACTGCTATATGGCTTTCTTTGAGTCTCTTTACCTCTCCTACCAAGTACACCAAGAGAGTCATGCTCTGGGTCCCTTTTATTAAAGAATACCAAGATCCAAAAAAGATACAATATATTAATGAATGATGCTAAAAATATTGGAGAACAACAAGAAAAGAAAATTAGAGATGGTTTTTAGATTAGAGAAATGACACAAAAATTTCTACTAATGTAGGAATACTCAATAACTATGAAAGAGCAAAGGCAACCAAAATACTATACTGAAAACTTTTACAAATGGAATTATAGAATGAAAAGCACATTTGCAGAGCGTATATATTTAGGAGTTAACTTCATTAGAGAGTTTTTTCTGGAACTATAGTCAGAATAATCTAGATTATGGACTGCAAATATGACATAGGCTGTACCTCAGAAGGACTGGTACAAATGTGCTTTGTCAGAACATGGATAACTTCATTAGGATAACTCTAAATTAAATCTTGGGGGAATTAAAATAGCATTGAAGAACAACATTGAAATAAGGATCTCTAATTAAAATTTATGCACGTTAGAATGTTTTTGAAATGGGGTTTCTTAAATAATTCAATTAAAAACCAGAAAGAATATTTGCTCATAAAGTTGATGGCCTTCACAGTCTATACAATAATGTTCAAAATATGGGAAATAAAGACAATCTTGGGAATGGAAAATATGATTTAATAGTTATGAAGACATGATGGTGAGATGACTCCCATAATTGGATTCTAGTAACTGAAGGATACCATTTGTTCAAAAAGAATTAAAACAATAGAAAGGAGGCAGGAGTTGCATTGTATTTAAAAATAACCAGTTTCTGCATATAAATCCAAATGAATAAAGAGGGAAGGAGACAGTTATTAAAATTGCAGATGTTACAAAATTAGGTAGGATCCCTAGTAGACAGAAACAAAATTGAAAACAATATTGATAGGTTGGAGAAATGACCTGCAAATAATAGTATGAAACATAATAGAGACAAGTGCAAAATTTAGAAAACAAAATCAAACGCAGATATATAGGATAGAACAGTGATGGCTAACCGTTTTGGTGCCGAGTGCCCAAAGCATGCTCGCGAAACCCCAAAATGCCATGCGAGTGCCCCCCGTGCATGTACCCTGCCCCCGCAAATGCCCCCACCCCCATGCATGCTTCCCCCAGCGCATGCACCCCACACCCTCGCCCATTTTTGGGTTCCAGGTTGGTGCAGGAGGCTTTCCAGGCCCAAAATGGGATGCGGGGGCACACGCATGTGCGCAAACCCCCAAAATGCGATGCGACTGCCCCTGCACATATGCCCTGACCGCCCCGCACATGTGAGCGTGCCCCGCATGTGCCCCCCCGCGTGCACGGCAGAGACCCGAAGACCAGCTGGCTGGCGGGAGGCACACGCACATGCGCGGTGGAGCTGGGCTGGGGCAACGGCTGGCATGCCCGCAGAGAGGGCTCTGTGTGCCACCTGTGGCACACGTACCATAGGTTCCCCATCACGGGGATATAAGTTGAAAGTTGCAGAAAATAAGAGACAAGTGCTCAAAGATCTATGATAGGAAAAAGTCCCTAACCTTTATGGATTAGAGATTGGAAAAGTCAGAGAACTTAGTCAATGTGACTATAAAGTAAAAATAGAAAGTGAAAATTTGAATAAATGTTAAATATCAAGTAGACAATGGCAATGTTAACCAGCACTTTAATAGACTTGCAGTAAAGAAGTAAAAGCAGATGCTTGGTTTTTTTTAACTCAAGGATATATATAAAAGGAGATCAATCCTCTAGAGCAGGGCTGTCAAACTCCCAGCCTACGGGCAGGATGCGTCATGTGCTGGCCACGCCCACACCCGGTTTAGCAAAGGGGGAAAAAGTCCCAATATACATCACATGATGCCGCGGCAACGTGATGACGTGAGTTTGACACCCCTGCTCTAGAGGAAGACTATGTTGAACAAGATCATGAAGAGTAAGGATATTTCTATGAGTGAGATTAATAAAGCAATGGTTTTCTTGGTGATAGTGAAAGCTGGAGACCAAGAAGGAGCAGAGAAAGAAGAGAAAATGCTTTTGAATTACGGATATAGCTCTGGTTACTAATAGTACTGTGGATGAGAAGACTCTATCAAACAATCTTGCTACAAGACTGACTGCTTCCTTGAGCTGATAATCGAAAGGCAGGAATTCACTTACTTTGGGGATCAGAGATGGGCTACCAAAAAAACAACAACAACCCCAGCAATGCTTGGCAAGATTAAGTGAAGTTGAAAAGTGGGACGAGAATGTAGTACAAGGTGGACTGATAGTCTAAAAAAGATTATGGAAGAGGACCAGGATATTGTTAGAGACAGATGAAGGATTCATTGTAACATATCATTTGAGGGAGGTTGCCTGATTTTTTTCAAGGCAAACTTATATACATAAAACACAAGTCTCCAGGGCACCAGTCTTTCAATCTATAACATTATATCCTTGTTGCCTTACATTTATTCTCTGATGCTTCACAATGCCTTGGATGTACCGTATTTTTCGGAGTATAAGACGCAGCTTAGTTTTTGGGGAGGAAAATAGGGGAAAAATCTATCTACCTACCAGGTATTAATCTGGCTAGCGTCCTTGGTCTGGTCAGCTTCAGCACATTATTTTATCTCCTGGTTAGGGCTGAAAAAAATCTTCTTCGGAGGGAGTAGGAATGAAAAAATCCTGCAAGCCGGGAAGATCGTTAGCACCTCGTTAGGGCTGAAAAAACCTTTTTTGGAGGGAGTAGCAATGAAAACAAGCCTGCAAAGACTTAGGGCTGGAAAAAAACTTCTTCGGAGGGAGTAGCAATGAAAAAATCCTGCAATCCAGGAAGAGCCGGGAAGATCGTTAGCACCTCGTTAGGGCTGGGGAAAAAAGTTTCGGGAAAGCTACATTCGGAGTATAAGACGAATGTAGCTTTCAAAAATGAAATTTTCAGCCTCTTTTGGGGGGGGAAGGTGGATCTTATACTCCGAAAAATATGGTAACTAGTTGAAACCACAAACAATTCCTCAATCTTTTTTGTGAGAATGAAATAGAATATAAAGTTAAAATAGGCTTTAAAAAAAAAGAACGGGGAAAAATCACCTAGTATTTTTCAGAGAGCCGTGGTGGTTAAGACATCAGGTTAGAAACCAGAAGATTAGGAGTTCGAGTCCCTTGTTAAGCATGAAACCAGCTGTGTCATCTTGGGCCAGTCACTCAATCTCAGCTCTAAGAAGGAGACAATGGCAAACCACTTCTGAAAAACCTTACCAAGAAAACTGCAGGGACTTGTCCAAGCAATTGCCACGAGTCAAGACTGATTCAAAGGCATTAACTAACTAACTAATCCCAAAGTAGGGGGAAAAATCCACTTTGCAGCCTTATCTTGGTGATACTGCTTTACACACACATCCTCATCCATCGCTTATCCAAAGACGTTTATTTGCCCACTTTCCTGCAAGCCGTGGCAATATATTACATTTTTTAAATGCAGCTTGGGTTTTAAAGCCCCAATAGATGCAGGAGAATCTAACACAATATCATCAGTGATTTCCTCTTTGAAAAACAAAACTACCGGTACTTTGATACCCTTTTGGTTTAGAAAACGAACACAACGAGGTGCGAGCCAATACCAATACATACAGTATATGCCCTTTGCTAAATTTGAAGCTACTTATAAGCTGACTGATTCCATAAACTACGGATGCCAAACCCTATTTTAGGAAAGTATATAAATTATCTTTAAAAATATAGAGTTAGGGGGTTGACTTGCTAGTGGGTCAACTCTTAGCTGTCTAATGTGAAGATGAGTTGGCTTTTGAGTTGCACTGTGTTTCCTTATCGTGTTTATTTAGCCAGAACAAAATCACAAAATGGAACATTTGCATGCGATGCTTGGTGCCATCAGAATTGCCAATGTGCAGACAGATGTCAACTGAATCACAATTTGCTTTGTTTGATGGAGAGATAATCGGGCTCATATAGCTGATCCATCCTTTGGAAATGGTGTTGCTAGAAGGCATACACAAGAGACCCAATGAGCCGGAGAGTTACATATACCTATATCTAATCAGTGAAATGCATGCTAGTAAGAAAAAGAACAGTGAAAAATAAAAGTCTGCTATTGTCTCAGCTCAATGGGGAGATATAGCTAACACTTTCCCTAATTACTGGATCCATTTACTCAAATTTGACCAAGGTCCAACTACACAGACTAAGTAGAAAAACTCATAAAATAGTTTAAAGAACGTTGCTTGAATCTGAACAATGCCAGAAATATCATTCAAGTACTTGCCTATGAGGATTTGGAGACTGGGATAGCTAATTGCTTCCTCTCCCTCCCACTTGCCACCCAGCAGATGGTAAAGTTTATTTTAAGACCCATGCAATGTGTAGAAAAGAATTGTTTTTTCAGAAAATGGCCAGTACAAGGCTTTTCTACACGCAAACAAATCTTGCAGTAGCAAGATGTTCGGGGCATGATAAATTTCAGTAGACTAACAAATGAATCATATCCCCACCCCCGCCTTTTTGGAGAGACGTGTGGAAGAATATACAGTGTTTAATTAACATCACTTTTCTTGTTTGGAAACACTTCCTCTCCCGCCTCCCCTCCACAAGGCTCCCTGCTTGTAACCTGGTTTGCCAGGGCATTGTCTGAAATTCAGAATTTGCAGAGATGGGGAGGTGGGGTGGGTGGGAGACCAATGTCCCCCCCCTTTCAGCTGCGCAGAAACGAAATGTGGCTGTATGCAAATGAGAAAGCATGTGGGGAGTGGGGGAGAGGTCCCTGACTCCAAATTAGGCCTGACTGTGCTATAATCACGCAAAGCTGATAACCAGTTTGCTGACAATCTGCTGCTCAAAGACCTACAGTAATTGGGAGTCTCAGAATGGAGAGCCCGACGAATGCAAACCTTGTGGGCTTACACGCTGCTCCCTGTTGAAGCCACTTAACTGGATATTGAATTGTTATTTTAAAGGGAAGAGAAAACAAAGACCCCCCCTCCCACTTGCCGATCCCCCCCCCGTGCACGAGGCATCATTAGCAGCCAACTCGTTAATGCTTATTTTCACAATTGAAACCGTGAGCTCTCCAAGCCCTCGTGTTTGCTAATAAAAAGATCTATGGAAGAATACTCTTCCCCCTTCCCCCTCACCCCCAAAAGCAAATACAAGCTGGCAACACAGGATACTGAAGAGCAGACAAAAGAATTTCAGTTCTGTGCTTGATTTGCTCATTAAGGAACTCAGGCTTGCAAGCAGCTTATTTAAACAGGATATCCAAGCACGTATGATGCTTAAAAAAAGATGCTACCGTGCGGGGAGATCATATAGTAAATGCAGCCTGTTCTTTAATATTAGAACATTAAAACTATAGATGTCTCTGTCTGACAGTCTCTTCACACCCTTCTGAACATGGGATCAAGTTGCATTCCCCCCCCCAGGTCTAATGGGGAATGTTTGCTTAAATGTTTATACTGTTTGGCACAAGGGTGGGTTCTGGATTCTCCTGCTGCCAGTTCGCTTGGAAGCAAAATTATCGAGATTACGGAGACGAGGTGGCGCAGCGGTTAGAGGCAGTACTGCAGGCCACTTTAGCTGACTGTGAACCACAGGTCAGCGGTTCAAATCTCAACGGCTCATGGTTGACTCAGCCTTCCATCCTTCCGAGGTAGGTAAAATGAGGACCCAGATTGTTGGGGGCAATATAAATATATACATTGCTTACTGGTGTAAACTGCTTAGAGAGTGCTTGCACTGTGAGGCGGTATATAAATCTCACAAATAAATAAATAAATAAATAAATAAAATACAAGAGAACTGGCTCAGGGGCGTGGCAGGCCTGGGTTGCTGCCGGTTCCAGTGACCCAGGACGCCAAGTTACTACCGGTTCTATAGAACCGGTCCGAAACGGTAGGAACCCACCTCTGGTTTGGCAGCTGAAGAACCCTTGGTTGGAGGAACCTTTCCCATGGTGCATCTGCCTAGTGAGGCATAGGGCTACAATGGGTTTAAACTCCATCCAGAATCTAGACAAAGACTGGATTCAGAAATCATACCAAGCCTTAATGCGGTTGGTTATATTTCATTAGATGAAGGGGGGTGCTATTATTTTATTACTGTAATTTTTTATTATTTTTATTTATTTTATGTTGTGTTTTTATTTCCTGAAAGCCTTGTTGAGTTGCCATGAGCGAGTAGACAGCAATATCAAATAAATAAATAAATAAATAAATAAATAAATAAATAAATAAATAAATAAATAAATAAATAAATAAATAATAAATAAATAAATAAATAAATAAATAAATAGATAGAATACTATGTGAACAACTGTGGCTTATTCAACAAACCATGGTCTAAAATGGATCAGTGAATGCCAATTGTAAATCCAGTCATAGATGGCCTAGCTCAGGGGTAGGCAAAGTTGGGTCTTCTATGACTCGTCGACTTCAACTCCCAGAATTCCTGAGCTAGCATGATTGGCTCAGAAAGTCTGGGAGTTGAAGTCCACGAGTCATAGAAGAGCCAACTTTGCCTACCCCTGGCCTAGCTGGGATGCTGAAGGGAGCCCAACCCTGCTGACAACACAAAAAGGAGCAGCAGTAATCCCTTGTTAAAGTAAAAGGAATGGTGTAATTTTTGTATCAGATTCTACTGTACAAATCCAGCAGTTTCCAAGTGCGGCCATTTTAATAACATACTCTATGGTTGCACATTATTTTAAGATGTTTGCAGTGGTAACTGTGGGGTGGGCGGGCATCAAAACAATGAATAATATCAATATTCATGTTTTGAACACAGAATAGTGAAGTATGAATATTAATAGGGAAATATGAAAGTTATGGGCATATTTTCATTGCAACATTTATCATCCCTGAGTTATCTTACCCATAATGCTTGTCAACACTTTGTGTCAGAAACATAAATCACATCTTTTTTTTTACAAAAAAAAATTATACTGACTGCAAGCTCTTGTGATGAAAGAGCTACTACTAAGAATTTCAAATCCTCTCAGAGACAGGAGAATGCTTTCAGGAATCCATAATTCAATGTGCCTTAAAATCTCCATCCCTCCATCCCATTTATATGGCTGCTCATCTCACAGAAACGATTTGGGGCAGTAATAATAGTCTATTGGAAAAATTAATCACAATTCCCTATAACAAAAGTTAAGCTTTATTAAGAAAAGTTCAGGAGATTCTAATTCCTGAAATCTATGTCAAAACAGGCAAAATGGCATTTCGGCAACCCGATTAAACCCCCACCCCTTTTGTACATGTTTCAAAGTTACATGTGTGGAAAAATGGGTGCGGCTTCTACTGTATGCACATGCCACATTTCTGTTTTGATCTGTTCTTGCAGCTACTACCGATTGTGCTGAGTAATTCTCAACTCTTTTATCTTGGGATTGTTATGTGTGTGGTTTATGTTTACACAATTATGGGAATAATTAGAACCGGCAGACCATTTTAGCACATTTATGGTAACTTTTTTTGATCACGATATGTCCACACTGAATATAGAAAATCCGTTTCAGCTATTTCAGAATCATAGTAGGGGAAAACGGCTCACTTCATAATGCAGAATGAAGAAAGTACTACAAAGCAGCTGTTCTGTAAAGTATGGTTATACCATTTTGTTTTATTTACACAATCAATTCATCACAGGTAACAGCTGGCACAAATCAGCAACTTGGGAGTTTCTTTTCATACGACAATGTAAAAAATTAATGGCGGCAATATAAAAAAAAAGGCAGATGAACAATTGCAAAAAATGATATCACTTCTACTGGCTTTCTATTCCTCAGTTTGGATTAGGGATCTCTTTGTAGCAAGGTAAACATAAGATGAGAAGTAACTTATGAGTCTAAGAAAATCTCAAGCTTCTAACATTACAGCACATATTTTATCCTGGAATAAGCCTCCTGAGTTGACAATTTTTCCCATTACTGAAGAAAATTTAAAAACCAAATCCCAGAGGCTTGTTTGACTTTCTAGTCTAACTAAAAATGTCAGATGTGGGTTGCAAAATCCAGAATGACAGGAAAAACTGCAAGTCAGCTTCAGATGATCAGGTAACGATTCTCATGTACCAGATTACATCGTGCAGTTCTGTAATATCAGGGAGAATCAAATTAAAGCATTCGTTGCTGTGCTTATGTTTAAGGAATTAGAATCAATGACATTTTCTTAATAAAGAAAGCTTAACTTTTGCTATAGAGTAGGGCTTTCAAACTCCCGGCCCGCAGGCCGGATGCATCATG
Organism: Diadophis punctatus similis; assembly: GCA_023053685.1. Taxonomy (NCBI): domain Eukaryota; kingdom Metazoa; phylum Chordata; class Lepidosauria; order Squamata; family Dipsadidae; genus Diadophis; species Diadophis punctatus. The sequence continues at coordinate 227,833,121 of JALIGW010000002.1, forward strand.
TGCTGGCCCCGACCATGCCCGGTTTAGCGAAGGGGAAAAAAGTCCCGATATGTCACGTGACAATGCCATGAGTTTGAAACCCTTGCTATAGAGTGTTCATGATTTAACTTTTCCAATAGACTATTAGTGTTGTATGCTGCCTTGAGTGGCTTCTGTGAGATGGGAAGCCATATAAATGTGCGGATGGATGGATGGATGGATGGATGGATAGACAGACAGACAGACAGACAGACAGACAGACAGACAGACAGACAGACTTGAATAGATCAACAACAACTACATCACAAGAGTTTGCAGGCAGTATAATTATTTTTGTAAAGGAAGATGCAATTTATATTCCTGGCTCAAAGTGTTGACAAGCATTATGCGTAAGATAACTCAGGGATGCTAAATGTTGCAATTAAATATGCCCGTAATTTTCATATTTCACTGTTCTGTATTCAAAACACATTTGTTAGGGCATAATGAAGAGAATTAATATATTTTCTAAACAGGGACGACGAGTATGTTCATAAATTAGGATCAAGTTAAAAAACAACTTTTCACCCATTATTTTTTACAATGTGATGTTTCTAAATAAATAATAATAATAATTCATACTCTCAAAGTATTAAGTTTGAATTTTTTTGTATGTAAACAATAATGTAAATTAAATCTTTTTTCCTAGTTTATAATTAAATTCAGAGTCTGAATAGCATAAATGCTAATTAAGTACTCCATTCGATGACAAAATGAAGAACTAGGCTAATTTCAATTTGCAAATTCCCCTAATTACGTTTTGTTTTAGAAAGTGAGTACTGTATTGTATCATACTTTTAAAGAAAAATGAATAATTTAACCATTATTCATTCATCTTAAAAAGACATACAGTACAACCCCCTTCCCATTAATACTTTTTTCTATAATGAATATGAATGGAGATTCCATTGATTTTCCTGATAAAAAAGATTTTGATATTAAATTAAATGTTTCCAATGTTAAATTTAGTATGTTTCACACACTTTGCTATGCATACTAACAGGAAAAATAACAAGATATACTTTAAAATATTAATTCTTTCTATTAAAACTCACTGTGGTTCCTTATGATTTTCAGATCCGGAAAAGCATTAAGATCTCGAATTTGAAAGAACAGGTAAAAGACAGACTGTCATAGAAAAATATTGATATATGTGATTGCTAGAAATAAAAAACTACTTGATGCCGTTTTTGTAAAGGAAGATGCAATTACTGTCAATCAATCAATAACACATCTGAAGAGTCCACTTTCTGCATTGGCAACTTGGATTTTGCCTACTACTCTACTTCAACCTGCGTTTGTATAAGTTATCCGTCACTGCATGTCCAAGCACGTTGGGACAAAAAGAAGAAGTTGTAGTATTATTATTTTTATTGCATCCTTCCAGGCATTTGAAAAGTCCACGTTGTTTTTGTCTTCTTAGACTGGATCTTTTAATCTCTCTTTACTGGACTACATTTCTGGACACTGACCATTGATGACCCTATTTGCCCTAATTCTTCATGAAGTGTAGTGTTAGAAAATGACAGTTCTCAAGTTGGATTCAAAAGAATGCAGAATAAGGTAGAAGTATTATTATTATTTTATTTGGAAAGTGTACTTCTGTTTATGTCTGTGGAGTTTCTCAGTCATCCAGGTTATAGTTGTCTCAAAGGTGCTTTTTTTTCTTCAAAAGGCAACTGGACCAAGGGTGGGTTCTGGATCATTTTGCTGCTGGTTTGTTCAGGATTGCGCCTGGCGCGTCCCCCGCGGCAATCAAAAATAGCTTTTGTGCATGCGCAGAAGCAAAAATTAGCTTCTGCGCATGCGCAGAAGCAAAATCCAAGGTGGCAGAGCCCATGGACTAGCACTGACAGAACCGGCTCCGTGATGTCATTGACGATTTACTAATGGTTCTAAAGAACCGGTTAGAACCGGTAGAAACCCACCTCTGAACTGGACTGTTTTTTCCCTTGAGGAAGAAGAAGAAAACGTTTCACTTCTCATCCAAGAAGCTTCATCAATTCTGATGGAGGGAGGATGGAAGGAGAGGTTCTGATAGATGGTGTGTGGGGGTGGAAGGAGGAAATGGAAGGATAGCAATAGCAATAGCGCTTAGACTTATATACCGCTTCATAGTGCTTTACAGCCCTCTCTAAGCTGTTTACAGGGTTCAGCATATTGCCCCCAACAATCTGGGTCCTCATTTTACTGACCTCAGAAGGATGGAAGGCTGAGTCAACCTTGAGCCGGTGAGATATGAACAGCTGAACTGCAGCCAGCAGTCAGCTGAAGTAGCCTGCAGTGCTACACTCTAACCACCAGGATTATATTTCTCTGCAGTCATCTTTCATCTCAGAGAGCACTAATGACCAGATGACTGTAAAGAAATACAATCCTTCTATTCCTCCCCCTGGACATCCTATCAGAATCTATCCTTCCACCATCCAGTCTCAACTGTCAGTACCTATGCTTCCATCCCAACAGCCACTATCTATCCTTCCATCCCACCCCCACCCCCATCATCAGAACTGATAAAGCTTCTTGGCTGAGAAGCAACACGTTTTCTTCTTCCTCCTCAAGGAAAAAAAAAACAGTCCAGTTGCCTTTCGGGGGGGGGGGTTCGTCCCTCGGGAGTAGGGCGGCATAGAAGAACAAATAATAAATAAATAAATAAATAAATAAATAAATAGCACCTTTGAGACTTCTGTTCATGAAAATTATGTGCATTTTTCATTATCTATATCATACTGCTAACTCATATTTAATTTGCAGTCAACTATTAATCCAAGATCTCTTTTCTAAAGCAGGAGTCCTCAACCGGTGGTCCATGGATCGGCACTGGGCCGTGGCATGTCAGAAACCGGGCCACGCAAACAAGCGAAGCCCCATCCACGGGATGCAGGCAGCATGTGGCTTGGGGAAAAACCTCTCTCCACGGAACCAGTCCTTGGTGCCCAAAAGGTTGGAGGCTGCGGTTCTAAAGTACTGTGAGTATTATCAAGCCCAATATATTTTATCCTAAACTTGTGTGCTTGATTTTTATTTCACAAATAAAGAACCTTAGGTTTGTTTCTGTTAAATAGTTTTCAGCCTGCTTCTCTAGGTCATTTTGCATGTCTTTTAAAGCAGGGGTCTCCAACCTTGGCTACTTTACGACTTGTGGACTTCAACTCAGTGGTGGGATTCAAATTTTTTTTACTACCGGTTCTGTGGACGTGGCTTGGTGGGTGTGGCGTGGCTTGGTGGGTGTGGCATGGCGTGGCTTGGTGGGCGTGGCAGGGGAAGGATACTGCAAAATCTCCATTCTCATCCCACTCCAGGGGAAGGTTACTGCAAAATCCCCATTTCCTCCCGATCAGCTGGGACTTGGGAGGCAGAGAATAGATGGGGGCGGGGCCAGTCAGAGGTGGTATTTACCTGGCTGAGGAATTCTGGGAGTTGAAGTCCACAAGTCGTAAAACTGCCAAGGTTGGAGACCCCTGTTTTAAAGTATTGGCTATTTTTTTACAATTTTGTAACAACCAAGTCTTGATAAAAGTCTCATTTAATGGAAGATTACTAGTGCTGACTGTGACCCAGTGCACTCATTATGATGATACTTCAATCCATTTTGATAAGGAATTATTGATGGGATTCATGGTTCACCATGGATCCAATGAATTCACTCATAGACATTCCATCCAGACTTGCTTAATCAGTGTGCTAACAAGGATGCCACAGAGTTTTAAAAAATAACAATAACTTTGAAGCAATAATTCTAGGCCTCCGTTGTCTTGTAATAAATGTTGACTTCACTACTGCTAGGGATATTAAAAAATGAGTAAGCTGAATTCTGACATGAATCAGTGCAATGCAAGTCTTTGGCATAAAAAAAGATGTGAAAATGCATATAAAATGCATACTGTAATGGCCACAAAATGCATACAAAAATACTTTGTAGACTTTAGTTCAGCATTCAATACCATCATTCCAGATATTCTTCTAACTAAACTAAACCAGCTAGCTGTACCTGAACACATTTGTAAGTGGATCACAAGCTTCCTAACAGACAGGAAGCAGCAGGTGAAGCTAGACAAAATCACATCAGATACCTGTACAATTACCACAGGAGCCCCCCAGGGCTGTGTGCCCTCTCCACTTCACTTCTCTCTCTATACACCAATGACTGCATCTCAAAAGATCCCTCTGTTAAAGTACTGAAGTTTGCATTTGATACAACAGTGATTGGTCTCATTCGAGACAACGGCGAATCTGCATACAGACAGGAGGTTGAACAACTAGCCTTGTGGTGCAACCGGAACAATCTTGAACTAAACATACTCAAATGGTAGTAGATTTTAGGAGAAACCCTCCTATACTACCACTTCTTTCAATACTAGACAACACAGTATCAACATTAGAGACCTTCAAGTTTCTATTACAGTGATGGCGAACCTTTTTTGGTTCGCGTGCCAAAAGGGGGGGGACCCACACCCATTCCCTCCCCCCCACGCATGCACACAACCCCCCCATGCTGCCCCCTGCGCATGTGCACACACACACACACCCGCGCAAAGGCCTTACCGAAGCCTGGGACGGTAAAAAACGACGAAACAGGCAAACCGGAAGTTCGGAAAACACACTTCCGGTTTGTCCATTGGGGTGTTTTTTGCACTCCGGGGCTTCAGGAAGCTTCCCTGAACCCTCCGGAGTGCTAAAAACAGCCCAATGGCAAACCGTAAGTGCGTTTTCCGAACTTCCAGTTTGCCCGTTTCGTCATTTTTTGCATTCCGGGGCTTCAGGAAGCTTCCCTGAACCCTCCGGAGTGCAAAAAACAGCACAATGGCAAACCGGAAGTGCGTTTTTCCGAACTTCCGGTTTGCCCGTGGAGCTGACAGGGCAACGCCTCGCGTGCCCTCCGATATGGCTCCGCGTGCCACCTGTGGCACGCGTGCCATAGGTTCGCCATCACTGTTCTATTATATCTCAAGACTTAAAATGGACACGTAACATCAAAAACATCATCAAAAAAGCACAACAAAGAATGTTCTTTCTGCACCAACTCAGAAAGCTCAAACTGCCCAAAGAGCTGCTTATTCAGTTCTACAGAGGAATTATTGAGTCTGTCATCTGCATCTCTATAACTGTCTGGTTTGGCTCTGCAACCAAACAAGACAGACACAGACTTCAGAGGTTAATTAGAACTGCAGAAAAAACAATTGCTACCAACCTGCCTTCCATTGGGGACCTGTATACTGCACAAGTCAAAAAGAGGGCTGTGAAAATATTTACAGACCCCCTCACATCCTGGACATAAATTGTTTCAACTCCTACCCTCAAAACGAGGCTATAGAGCACTGCACACCAGAACAACTAGACACAAGGACAGTTTTTTCCAGAATGCCATCACTCTGCTAAGCAACTAATTCCCACAACACTGTCAAACTATTTACTAAGACTGTATTACTATTATTCTTCTCATCTTTCCTATTACCTATCTCCTCCCACTTATGAGTATAACCATGTTGCTTATATCTTTACAATTTATATTGTTTTGTTTGTTTCCTAGTATGATTTGATTGCTTATTAGTAACCCATGACTATCACTAAATGTTGTATCTTATGATTCTTGATGAATGTATTTAATTTTCTTTTATGTACACTGAGAGCATATGCACCAAAGACAAATTCCTTGTGTGTCCAATCACACTTCTCCATTAAAGAATTCTATTCTATTCTATTCTATTCTATTCTATTCTATTCTATTCTATTCTATTCTATTCTATTCTATTCTATTCTATGTAAATTTGGAAGAGAATTAATAACAATATAACCTCAACAGGAGCAAAATAGAATTGTTCTACTCTTAGTTGCAAATTGTTAACAAACTCTGCTTAGCATTAATGATAAATCTTCTATAATGTAATGACTACATTTAAAGAAATACCACTGAGCTGAAAATACATAGGACTGTACTGTGAGAAGCATTTAAAAGAGTACTTTATAAAACATGTTAGCACCAAGGAAGATTCTTCAAATTGTTAAAACTCTACCTTGACTCAAGCTCCTGCTTCAGAAGTTATCTCTGCTTATCTCTATAAGCATGAGTGTGTATCACAGCACTGTGTTGCTGACCCTCACAGCAGCATCATTGTTTTGTGTAAATATAGACATCCTGGGTTGCCTTTGAAGCTGAAGGTCTAACAAGGGACATAACTGCCATAACATTTTAAAGAAAAGGTTTGTTAGCACTAATAAGCTTTGCAAAGCATTTCATTCAAATCCTCTACTCTACTACCCTACTATACCGGCAGTCTTTGACTTATGACCATTTATTTATTTATTTATTTATTTATTTATTAAGAGTTCTTATAGGCCGCCCAATCCCTTGGGACTCAGGGCGGCTTACAGCAGAGATTAGAACTACAGATTAAAAAAGGCATTTAAAAACATCATATTACAATATAAAAAACCATTCATCCTTGGGGGAATCATCTCTTCACCCCGCCTGCCGGAAGAGCCACGTTTTTACTGCCTTGCGGAAGGCCAGTAGGGTGGGGATAGTCCGGATCTCTGGCGGGAGTTGGTTCCAGAGAGATGGGGCTCCCACAGAGAAGGCCCTCCCCCGTGGGCCCGCCAGCCGGCATTGTTTGGCAGACGGGACCTGGAGGAGGCCCTCTCTGTGGGACCTCACTGGTCGTAGGGAGAAATTTAGTGACCATTTGAAGTTACAACAGCACTGGAAAAAAGAACTTATGACCGTTTTTCACACTTACAATCATTTCAGCATCCTCATGGTCATGTGATCAAAAATTGGACACTTGGCAATCAGCTCATATTTATGATGGTTGCCGTGTCCCGGGGTCATGTGATCACCTTTTGTGACTTCTGACAAGCAAAGTCAATGGGAAATCCAAATCGTTTTACAACCATGTTACAATTGCTGTGATTCACTTAACAAATGTGACCAGAAAGGTCATAAAATGGGGCAAAACTTACTTAATAACTGTCTTGCTTAGCAATGGAAATTTTGGGCTTCATTGTGGTCGTACGGCAAGGATTACCTGTCTATGTGAAGCAATTTTGCTTCTGACATAATTGTTTTATATCCAACATAGCCACTGCTAGTCTAAACTTGCTTATTGGTTGGAATTGAGATTCTTTTGTCAAAACTTTACAATTAGGCATTTTTTCTTTACAAACATGTCAATTTTACAGGAAAGTTTAGTAAAATCCACCCATTTGATCTCAACTTCCCTCACCTGTTCCCCTTCTTTCCTCTGTCTTGAGAAGAAGACACTTCATGGAAATATCGGGGTGAGCCCTTGGACTTTATTTTGTTACACTTTCTAAACAAAGAAAGACAAAAAAAGTATATAAACCTTATAAACAGAATTCCTATAATATACCCTAGAGAGTAATGCAGAAATGTTATCTAACTGAATTGACCCAAATTGCTATGCTATTTTTTTCTCAACATTTCCTGCTAGTTTTTCCCCCCTGAGGTCGAATTGTTCCAAAGGTGCTTTTTTCAAGAGGCAACTGGACTTTCTGGTTTTTCTTTGAAGACGTTTAGCTTCTCATCCAAGAAGCTTCTTCAGCTCTGATTGGATGATGAGGAATGGAAGGATTTATACTCCTTGCAGACAGCTGGTCATTTGCATTCTTTTAGTGAGTCATTAAGGTCACCTGGAGGTTTATCTGTGTTCTGAGGGTCACCAGAGTGGTGCAAATGGGTGTGGAGCCTTCTTGGAACTGTTGAAAGGACTGTGTTGTAGATTCTAGATAAATGATGTCATATCCTTCCCCCTTTGTTGGGAGAGGGCTGTTCAATTTTGACATAGATGGCCTCTTTGACACCTCTTTCAAACCAGTGTTCCTTTCTGTCCAAAATGTGGACTTTGCTGTCTTCAAAAACATCCAGGCCTAATTTCATAAGCTGTGAGTTATAGTTATTGTAATAATAATAATTAAAACATTATACAGAGTTTGCTTGGCTATCCATAGATCTGAAATCAGAGGTTCTCATGAATGAAAAACTGGGAAGGAGCTAACCTTTGTTAGAATATGAGATCCACTGTATCTCAAAAGACAGAAAAGAGATGAATACGATAAAAGAGATTGGGCTGTCTGATTTCATAGTCGGGGGCATACATAGGACAGTTCATCAGAATACAGAAAAGCTTCTTTCGTTTCCACAAAATTTTTTTTTTAAGAAAATAAAAACCACATCCATATTGACTTTAAATTGGAAAATGCCTAGAGCGTGACAGGAAGGGACATTAAGAAGCAGTGGCACAACTGGATTAGCCCAAAGTACAGAGTTTAAATAGTAGAATAAATAAAGCTGGCTGGAGTGAGTATCAGTGAGACGGGCGGCATAAAAACAAACAAACAAACAAGACAGTGTGATTCTCTCCTCTGAAGGAAGCCATAAATCCAGAATATAATATCACTCCATGACACAACTACTGAAAGTCAGCTATCCATGTGCTCAGAAAGTACAGGTCAAGGCCTGATGGTATTTTCAGAATATTAGTCCATATGCTTTTGGATAATTTCATTTCAGATTATTTTCTTTGCAGTACCTATAAATCCTGATAATCTATAGCAGTGATGGTTAACCTTTTCGGCACCGAGTGCTGAAACTGGAGCGCATGCACATGTGTGCGTACGCGCTCCCCCGGAGTGCCAGAACCCAGAAGAGAGCAGCTGGCATGTGCACATACATGCGGCGGTGAGCTGCTCTTCCGGGTTCTGTCACGTGTACACATGCTGGACAGCTGGTCCAGCATGCATGCACACCAGCCAGCTGCTCTCTCGCATGCCGGAACCCAGAAGAGAGCAGCTGGCGACGGCGCGCGTGCCGGAACCACAGAGAGGACTCTGCGTGCCACCTCTGGTATGCGTTCCATTGGTTTGCCATCACGGATCTATAGAATACATCTCCACAATGCATATGACATGGAACTGGAATACCTTTGGGAAACTGTAGATGAGTTGCACAGTACGGGTTGATTGATTTGGTTTCTTTTTAATCTAGAAAGTTTGATAAACACAGACTTCAGAGGATAATTAGAACTGCAGAAAAAACAATTGCTACCAACCTGCCATCCATTGAGGACCTATATGCTGTACAAGTCAAAAAGAGGGCTGTGAAAATATTTACAGACACCTCACATCCTGGACACAAACTGTTTCAACTCCTACCCTCAAAATAGAGCACTGCACACCAGAACAACTAGACACAAGAACAGTTTTTCCCTGAACGCCATCACTCTGCTAAACAAATAATTCTTTCAACACTGTCAAACTATTTACTAAGTCTGCACTACTATTAATCTTCTCATCGCTCCCATCACCCATCTTCTCCCACTAATGACTGTATGACTGTAACTTTGTTGCTTGTATCCTTACAATTTATATTGATTGGTTCCTAATATGATTTGATTACTTATTTGTACCCGAACTATCATTAAGTGTTGTACCTTATGATTCTTGACAAATGTATCTTTTCTTTTATGTACACTGGGAGCATATTCCTTGTGTGTCCAATCATACTTGGCCAATAAAAAATTCTATTCTATTCTATTCTATTCTATTCTATTCTATTCTATTCTATTCTATTCTATAAACAGGGTCTCGCCTATTTTAAAAATGATACTCTTTAAGTAATTGGATAAGCCTTAAGAAATGAAATGTTCCCATGTGCTACAAAACTGATACTTCATGGCCTTGGCTGCTGTAGCCCCAACTCAAGAATATCATCAGCAATGAAAAACAGATTTTTCACACACACTCCTGAAAAATTACTCTTACACTGGTTGTTTATGTTCAGACTGTTTCTCCCATTTTCCTTACGGGTGTTACGGTACTTGCGTGTTATTTTGTGACTTGAGATTGTAATGAAAATGGCTTATACTGCAGGTTTATGTTCAGCGCACTCTATCCTGGGACTGTTATCTTTTGAAGCAACCTTTTAGTAATGGGGAGGGAGGGGATAAAATTTAAATGAGGCTGAGTTGCTCTGCGCAAAATAATGCAAAGTAGCATGTCAGGGCTAATTTAGCCACATGAGTCAGTTACTATAACAACTAAACAATGCCAGCATAGTATGTATGGCATTCCCACTCTTCAATCTCTTCTCTTCCCTAACAAAAATGGTTTTAATTATTACAACATGTTTAACAGGCTTTCAAGAGAATGTTTAAGTCTGAAACAGCATTGTGCAGTAGGCTACTGGTGAAAAAATCATTGATTTCCTGAAGTTGCTTACACATATTTGTGACCCAGATATTAAGTTCTGATGGTTGTCCCCACCCCTCACGGTCAGTGCTTGGATGCTTGGCAACCAGCTTATATTTACAGATGTTTGCACTGTCCCACAGTTACTTCTGTTTCCAGCAAAAACTATCCATTGTGGGCAAAACCCATCCATTGCAGGCACAACTTAATAACCACAATGTTCACTTAATGACCACAGCATTTGCTTTATTTCTACTGTGTTCGCTTAACAACTGCAGTAGGAAAGGTTGTAAAATCAGGCGTAGTCACAGAATGATCTGCTTAACAACTGACATGACTTACGACTGTAATTCTTAAATCAAGGACTACTTGTAGTACAAGTGGAAAGGAGGCTGAAAATAACCCAGCTACAAGACGTTACCACGTAGGCTAAGTTGCTAGAATCCCTCTAAAGCAGCCTGCCTTGTTCTTTGTGAAGTGTGTTGTAACACCACAGAGGGAAGCATACTATATTTCTTAAAAGCCACTACTAACATCTAATAACTCCTACTGACTTGCTCGATTCTTTCTTTAAAGTAATAGCTATACCGAAGCTAAGCACACTCCCCTGTGAATCTAAACATACCAAGGTGTAAAATATGCAATGGAATAGTACAATTTCAGATATCAGGCTAGATGGGCTAGAATAATTAAAAGCTGATTTGCAGTAACCAGGCAGGTTTGCAAATCAGAAACCTTTGTAGCTGGAAATGTGAATTAATTTCCTTCCTCGCTGGAAGTCAGGAGTGGCTGTAATTTATTTTCCATTTAAGAGTTGCTGTTGTCTGAAAACTAAAATGTTAATTGCCTCTTCCTATTTTTATACTTCTGCCCCCCCTCTCTCCCAACTGAGTCAAACTCCGTTTAGAAAGAACTGCTAAAAAAATGTAACTAAAGCAAGGAAACAATGTTGACTTCGTCTCTAAAAATAAGTTTGTAATGACAGTCTTGCACATGTACAGAAAGACACAGTCCTAAACAATGATGCATTTTATTTGAATTAGGCTTAGCATGTTGTGTGAACTTAGCTTTTCTGGTTTGTGGCCCCTCAGTTTATTATTGAGCATAATGTTAAGTGCAACCAGGTAGTCATTGTCTTATGACCCGTCGCTTAATGGCCATCTGAAATTACGACAGACCTTCCCAAGGGGTAGCTATGACCCAGATTTGAAGGTCCAATGGCTGTTCCCCCATAGTCATGTGACAGCACTTTGGCACTTGGCATCCATTAGCAGTATCCTATGGTCATGTGACTCAAGTTTTATGATGGTTTTACCAAATACTGGCATTTACTTCCAGTTTTTGACAAAACCACAGCCAGAATGAACCATTGGCTTGCTTAATGCCATGACATTTGCCACCTAGAGATGAATCTAAGCCTATCCTCTCCACATCCAGATCCCAACAACCTTCAGGCACTGCAACAGAATCTTGAAAGAGTCACTCACTACATTGGCTTGGGGTCAAGATACACAATGTTTTGCATATTGATGATACCTGACTCCATGATTTCTGGTGACCTCATCCAGCAGCTTCACCAAATGTATGAACTTGTAATTTTTTTTCCTCTTTGATGTTTTTAAAGACACAGAGAAATACCAACCTGAGACATAAGATCTTTGTATTTTGTGTCAATCAAAAGAAATCTTCCAAATTATACCTCTCCAGAATACAATGATCAACATGTGACATGATAGCATGCATATGCTATTAATGACGAACCTTCGGCTTCTAGGATCAAAGTTTAAGATAGCTACATGATTATGGATTGCTGGCCTAAGTTGGTTTGTATCTCAAAGTTGCCTGAACCGCAAGCCAGGCGGCAAATAAATTTGATAAATAAAATAAAGTCTCTTTTGTGGCCTGTCGGCCACCAGCCCCTCCAGCAGCCAAATCAGAGGAGGAGGAGGAGGCGTGGGAGTCAGGGTCAGCATCAAGGCAACCTGAGAGCTCCGAGGGGGAAGAAGGAATGGAACTGGCAGAGAGAGAGACAGAGGCGGAGCCTGGGCCGTCTGTCAGCCCTCAGATGGAGAGTCAACAGCCCCCAGGTCTGGAAGTGGCTGATGAGGAAGAGGAGGAACAGCTGGGTCCAGTGCCTGATGCGCGCTGTGCAGAAGGCAGAGGAGAGGAGAGCAGTGGAAATCCGTGGGCCGATCCTTGGGAAGGAAGAGCCACCACTGCTAGCCCCACCCTAGCTCTGGGGATAAAAGGCAGGGCACGGAGATGAATAGATGTGCCAGACAAGTATTCATCTTAGCCTGCATTGAGAGAGAAACTTTTTGCTGGAGCTGCTGGTGCTCCCAATAAAGGAATCTTTTGAGTTAACTTCAGTGGGTTTGTCGTGTTTGGAGAGCTGGGTCAGAACAGTCTCCGAATGACGTATTGAAAACAAAACACCTGAAATAAAGATTACATATAAAGAGTTGTGGACTGCACAGTAGGAATGCTGCTATAATGATGCTGCCAGTTATCCAGCCAGCCAGTTCTCATAGTCACTGAACGAAAACCAATTCTGGTGATAGGCTGCATCAACAGAAGTATAGTTTACAAATTTTAGAAGCAATTTTGTGGTGATTGATCATGCTGCCTCTCCAATCTTGTATCCAATTTGGAGTACCACATTCCAAATTGGATACAAGATTGCAGCGATCATTAGAGTAGCAACAAGGTTCTATAAAGCAAAATGGAAAGAGGTGGGCATGTTTAGCCTTCTGAAGAGAAGATGGATGTGTGATAGGATAATAATGTTCAAATATCTAAAAGGATGTCACACAAAGGACAACAAGACCTCGGCTGTCCCAGAGTGCATAACTGCTATTTTCTAACTAATATTCCAAATAATAACTATGAAGAACTGAAATGAAATAAAAGACTCCGATCGCTTGTCTCCAAAATGATCAGGCATTCCAAGAGGAAAATAAGACATCAGTTAGTACAACAATATCAACTTTCAATTAAAAAAGAAAACAAGGAAAAATGCCCTTTAATATTAATCACTGCATTGGTGTGTAATTATAGCCCAATGGTAGTAATATTTTGTGTGGGAACGAGGTAGATTAAGTTTGGCTGGAACTTTCTAGTAGTTACCTTTCAGAAGCTTCCAGCAAAGCCAAGGAAGGATGGAAAAGGAAGAACATTTCCTACAGAGAAGTAAATATGTATGCAAATATGTATCGTTGTTGAAATAATTGTTGTTACTGATGAACAAGAACAAGAACAAAAACTTCTGCAGAAAAGCATAAGATCATATCTAGGTGGACAAAACTCTTAGAAATTAAAAGCACCATGTTTCAAATAACAAAGTCAGGCAATTACGTTTTCAGCTTCTCTAACACGTATCATAGGAGCATTGTGGCTCGTGTGGTTACGATGATGGGATGGAGGTTATCAAGGCCGCGTTCAGGACCTAGTGCTGCCGTGGGATGGGGTTGAGCTCCTGCCCTTCACTCCAGCTCCTGCCAGGGACATGGAAGGAGCTCCCAACTGAGCATCCCCCGGGCAACAGTGATGTCACTGACTAATCCTTTCAACCCGGAAGTGCCTCATGCTTCTGACATGAGTGCAAAAAACACCTATTGTGTTAACTCACATTATAACTCAAAAAGCTGTGATGAAGCCAGGTTGATACCACCCAGTAACTCATTCAGGCAGCAAATGGGGCACGAGTGATGATGTGGGGAATATAGAAGCTTGCTTCTGCCTACAGGTAGTCCTTGATTTGCAACTGTTCATTTAGCAACATTTGAAGTTACAACGGTACTGAAAAAAGTGAGTTGCACTGATGATCACTGTAGCATCCCCATGGTCACATGATCAAAATCAACGTGTTTGACCCCTGGTATGCATTTATGACACTGCAGCATTTTGGGGGGGTCCCATGATTGCCATCTGCAACCTTGCCAGCTGGATTCCAACAAGCAACGTCAATGGGGGTGTGTGTGTCATATTTGCTTAGTGACAATGTGTTTCATTGAACAACTACAGTGGTTTTTCTCAACAACCGTGCCAAAAAGGGTCATAAAATCAGGCACAGCTCACTTAAGAATCCCTTTGTTTAGCAATAGAAATTCTTGTCCCAATTGTGCTCATAAGTCGAGGACTAACCTATCTTATCTTGCTCACTTTTTGTTCAACTAGTTAGATTGAAGATCGCATAGAGCTCAAATAATCAAAAGAAAAAGAAACAAAGAAGAGCAGGAAAACCTCAGTTATGGGAGAAGCATTTTGCTTCTCTTTTGTAATTTTTATGAACACTAGATGGATCTTTAGAAATAATTGCTGTTTTCCATTTTACTGGTCATCAATCCACAGTTTTGGCTATAGAATGTTTTCAGGTAAGTTGGGAATCATCAGCAATACTGGAGATCCAACATTTTAATCCCCATATTGGTGCCTGGATTGGACATTTATTTATTAATCATTTGCTATTGATGTGATGATTATACAGCTTTTATTTCCCTTTTAAAAAATTAATGGTTTAAATGAATTTAGAATCCACCCAGATAACTGGCTATTGCACAGATGATGACAATGATTTTAACAATAATAATAACGCACATATCCATGCACACACACACACACACACACACACACACACACACACACACACGTATATGTACAAGCTGGTACAAGCTGATACAGGAGGAGACCTGTGGCTTAGAGGTTAAAGGTGCTGCCTTATAGGCAGGCTGCCCAGGTTCAAATCCCAGTAAGGGTATGGCGAGCTGATGAGAGCTAAATAGCTTGAAATAGATCTATACTAGTCTCCCTTAATTTTCATTATCAGTAAAAATGTGTTACACACACACACACACACAATCCGGGACCGCATTCTGCCGCATTCCTCCCTTCGACCGGTTAGGTCCCACAGAGTGGGTCTCCTCCAGGTCCCGTCAGCCAAACAGTGCCGACTGGCGGGGCCTAGGGGGAGGGCCTTCTCTGTGGGGGCCCCTGCTCTCTGGAACCAACTTCCCCCAGAGATCCGAACCATCCCCACCTTGCTGGCCTTCCGAAAAGCCATTAAGACATGGCTCTTCCTGCAGGCAGGGGTGAGTTGAGACGATTTATTCCTGATGTCTCCCCCATGTATGTATGATGTGTGTATATTTATATTTTTAATTGTTTTTAAGTGCTTTTAATAATTTTGTTTGGAGTTTTTGTATAAAATGTTGTACGCCGCCCTGAGTCCTGCGGGAGTAGGGCGGCATAGAAAAGCTACCAAATAAATAAATAAATAAATAAATAATTTATCTCCCAGTTTATCCACACCAAGAGCTGTTCTTGTTTACAATTATGATGGGGTTAGGGTTCCTCTTGGTCAGTGTTTCCCAACCTTGGCAACTTGAAGATGTCTGGACTTCAACTCCCAGAATTCCCCAGCCAGCATTCGCTGGCTGGGGAATTCTGGGAGTTGAAGTCCAGACATCTTCAAGTTGCCAAGGTTGGGAAAAACTGCTCTTGATGGTGCTGCTTCCTTTTGAGAGGCAAAATGTTCACCTCAACTCACCTCCATCACTTTACATGTTGCCTTTTATGTCACATTTTCGCCTCTGACCTCCTAACTCAAGTCTAAAATAATACAAGTAAATAAATATTTATTCATTTAAAAGAACAACGGCGGCAACTCTGAGCAGCTCATGAGAAGAATAAAACCACAGAACCATAAAAAAAAAACAACCCCATCATTTAAAATAGATGCTTACTACTGATCTTTCTCAAAAGGAAGAAAGGGAAACCAAAGAAAAATGCAGGCTCATTATGTAAATCACAACCTGATGTAATCAAAAATATGAATGTCAATGTGATCTTTCTTAGAACGGATTCTTATGCACTTACCATTTACCCCTGGATGCCTTGAGATGACTGCCATTTATCCTCTGGGCTAACAAACATACCAAATATCAACGACTATTCAGGCATGATATTAAAGAATGAGTGATAGTTACAAGAAGGAAGTGCTGCAGGGTTTAACTCATATACTCATCTTCACCTCTTTTCTGGAGACATCGTGAGATCAGAAGCCTTTGCTTCTATTCTGAGACTAAAGCTAACTTCAGTCGATATTAGTCAAGATATAACATTGGTGGAATGTTTGGGTATCGTGGCAAACTGCAGTTAAAGGAAATGGCTGCACCCAGAGGAGAGGAGAAGATACAAAATAAGGCCCACAGAAGCTTGTTCTTGTATTTCTGAGAACAACTCAGCATTTGGATGCAAACATTTTAAAGTTAAGTTTTATCCTGCCTTTGTTATTTTTAAAAATAACTGAAGGCGGTAAACATACCTAATGCTCACGGGTGACATTCAAATTTTCCCCCTACCGGTTCTGTGGGCGTAGCTTGGTGGGCGTGGCCAAGCCACACCCACAGAACCGACAGAAAAGTTCAGCCAAGCCTTCTAGCGTTCAACCTGGCTGCTTCTTGCCTCCTTCTCATGTTTGCTCTGTGTGTATGAGCCCGAGAAGGAGGAGAGAAGGAGTGAGTGGGAGGGGCGGGGCGGGGAGGGGCCAGTCAGTGGTGCGATTTACTGGTTCTCTGAACTGCGCATAATCGCCACCACCGGTTCTATAGAACCTGTCAGAACCTGCTGAATTTCACCCCTGCGTAATGCTCCTTTCTCCTCCTTCTCTTTTCCCCACAAGAATAACCCTGTGGAGTGAGTTGGGTTGAGAGAGAGTGGCCCCAAAGCACATAGTTAGCTTTGATGCCCAAGACGGGACTAGAACTCATCATCTTGCAATTTCTAGCCTGGTGCCTTAACCGCTAAATTTGATCTTAGGGACTGTGTCAGGTATGTGTGAGAAATGATACAATCAAACCAGAAAGGAAGCAGAAACCTTAACCCTAATCAACATTTTCCTTAACATTCACCTATATTGTTTATTTCTCATTTTGTCCTAAATACCTTCTCCCACCTTTTCCAGTCTTAAAATCATCACATTTGGTTTTAGTTAACTTAGTAAAAATCCATGGTAGCTGAGTAGGAGGTGTGTATGTCGGTATGGGTGTGATGATGCATTTGTGTTTTATAGCCATGGGGGACTGTCCTGCTATTTCTGTTCATGGAAATTCAGTAAGGGGGTGATAGTCGTGTTATTAGATTTATTCTACATTATTTAAAATGCTCGGGTTTTTTTAAACTGATGGTTACCAATGTTATAATACAGTCAATAATTCTTGCATTGTTTGGTGATACAGTCATAGATCAATTGCAAATAACTAAAAAGCTATCTCACCTGGTATTTATTCTGGAGTAAACCACTTATGAATGTTGTTTCAGATCAGTGGTTCTCAAACTTTTCTTCACCATGGACCCCTTTAAATAGTTTTTGTGGCCACGGACAGTGGTCACGGGCCACCAAAACTTAAGATTTAAATCATAACATTTCTTCAAGCTTCACGAACCCCCTGTGATGACATCGTGGTCCCCCACGGGGTCCACGGACCACACGTTAAGAATGACTGCTGTAGATAATGTCATCTTATGAAATGAAAGCCAACATAGTTCACAGTGATCCCAGATATCTTGGACCACTCAATTACATGCAGCATTAAAATGAAATTTTCTCCATCTTTATGTTCTCCCATACTGTTAAGCCCCAACTCCTGTAACCTACCAACTGCTACTCAGCAATGATGGAAGCTGAAGCCTAACGGATTCAAGAAGCAAGATTTGGAGTTACTGGTCCATGGTCTCAGGTAATGGAGGACTTCCTCAGAATTTCTTGATATTGGGGTCCTCTACATAGAAAGGAGATGCCTTTCTCATGCATCATTTTCATGACATAAAATTGTTGAGCTGTAAATAAATAGCTGATTGTCAAAGGTTCCCCCCCCCTCATGACAAAATAGGAAATAGCCCGGAGAGAATAAAGTGACAAATACATTTACCATCGTATAATTGAGATTATTTAGAAAGGCTCACCTCCAGTAAACTAGCACAGCAATAAGAAGGATTAGGCACACAAATGTCAAGGCTGAGACCACAATGAGAGGAATGATCCATTCCATTTTGCCACGAGTGGGTCTGTTGGTCATGCTGGAAATATTCTTGTCTGCTGTACAATAAAGCAAACAGCAACAACAAAATAGGTCATTATGAACAAATTGTGATAAGTAAACAACACTAACTTATTGCCATTCTATTCGCAGCCCAGAAGTGAAGCTGAACTGGCTATGCTATGTGGTGCAGCCTTGTAAGGCCGGGATCCACTCAGTGAGGAATTCCTACAGATTTACGGCTTGTACATTTCCTTCTGGCTGAGGATACATCCTTAAACCAACGTAGGCAAAAGATGCCATTTAAAACATCTACTTTGTCCTACAGATCAAAGAGAGATTGCAAAATGTTCAGATAAGTGTTCTGTAAAATCTGGAATTTATGGTGAACACAAACTTTCAAGGAAAACCTCACTGGAAAACAGGCAGGGGCGTTATGAGGTATCACCTGTTTTGCTTCTTAAAACTTCTCCATAATGAAGAAACTGCTCCAGGTCTGGAGGTTTTTGAAGGCCCGCTCCAAAGGGGCTGCTTCAAAATTTTGCAAGTGGGAAGGATCTAATTCATTGGTGCTAACATTTCACCGACAGAAAGTCACTGCTTGGCAATGACTCATTCCCACAGTTCTTGGCATGGATAAAAATGTAACACTGTTTTGCATCAACTGCCCTTCCAGAGCAATTGGAATGTCTTAAATTTGTTAGCAGAAGCACTGAAGCCATCATTTTGTGCACAAACAAACAAACTAACAGGTAGTCCTTGACTCACAACTACAATTCGGACTGGAATTATTTATTTATTTATTTATTTATTTATTTATTTATTTATTTATTTATTTATTTATTTATTTATTTATTTATTTATTTGAGTTCTTATATGCCGCCCTACTCCCTGGGGACTCAGGGCGGCGTACAACATGTCAAGAACCACTAAACAATATAAAAGATTTAATAACAATTTAAAAAAGAATTTATTAAAAAAAACATACAACAACCATACATACGTGGGGGAGACCTAAGAAGTGAATTGTCTCATAATCCCGCCTGCAGGAAGAGCCATGTCTTAATGGCTTTTCGGAAGGCCAGCAAGGTGGGGATAATTCGGATCTCTGGGGGTAGTTGGTTCCAGAGAACAGGGGCCCCTACAGAGAAGGCCCTCCCCCTAGGCCCCGCCAGTCAGCATTGTTTGGCTGACGGGACCTGGAGGAGACCCACTCTGTGGGACCTGACCGGTCGAAGGGAAGTATGAGGTAGAATGCGGTCCAGGAGGTAACCTGGTCCTAAGCTATGTAGGGCTTTAAAGATGATGATCAACACCTTGAATTGTACCCGGAGACCAAGGAGCAGCCAATGCAACTGGCGGAGTATGGGTGTTACGTGGGCGTATCTTGAAACACCCACCACAGCACGCACAGCCGCATTTTGCACCAATTGTAGTCTCCGAATACTCTTCAAGGGTAGCCCCATGTAGAGCGCATTACAGTAGTCCAATCGGGAGGTGACAAGGGCATGAGTGACCGTGAGTAGAGCCTCCTTCTCCAAGTATGTTGTAATTTCTGTTGTAAGTCAAAGCAATTGTAAAGCAAGTGAATGGATCTAATTTTACAGCCATTTTTACTACAGTTGGGTGACCTTGGGTTAGCCTTTCTCTTTCAGTCTTCCTCCAGCCTCATTAGATTAATTCGTTTTGCAGCCACAGATGTACTGTTTAATATCTTGGTGTTTTCAGCCAATAAGGCACCTCTTTAAGGATAAGAAACTTCATATATTATATATACCGATCTATGCATATATAAGACCAGTTTACCTTCCACTTTAAATCTTAATAAATATGCATCACATTGCATGTTAATATGGCATTCAGTTATTTGCAATTTTTTATCTTATGAAATTGGTATCACAGGGAACATGGGAAGGACATAAATGTATTTACAAGATACAGCGTAATAATTTCAGCTGGTGCAAAAATGCAGCCTCCTGCTCACATTTGCCAACAAGTTCATCAAGTGACCTGGTATTTAAACCAACCAACCTCAGTTCCAGGACAAACCCTCTTTTTCACTCCACTAGATGGTTCAAAAGAAGGACATAATAAAGAAACAGTAAGAGAGGAAAGTAGGAGGAACAACGAAAAGAACAGCAATATCCACAGCAATCACTTTTGCGAATCCTCTATATCTCTTCATTAGTATGGCAGTGAAGTAAATTTGAAGAGTAATTTCGCATTCTGAGATGCAGAACCCCCCCTCCAAAATCAAATTTCATTTTACCTGGAGAATCAGGAAGGCACAAGAGAACATTTTGATGTTAGAAGTAACTGCTATAATGCAACACATATACTAAAATATGCCCCTTTGTACCCATGGGAATGCATATGACATAAAATCACAGCCATGGGCTCGGTTGGACTTTATCTTAAGTCAAGATGCCCACCTCATTCTCTTAAACCATCACTCTGCTAAACAAATAATTCCCTCACCACTGTCAAACTATTCACTAAGGCTGCATTACTATTACTATTAGTTTTTCTCATCGTTCCTATCACCCATCTCCTCCCACTTACGACTCTATGACTGTAACTTGTTGCTTGTATCCTTACGATTTATATTAATATTGATTGTTTCCTGATTGCTTATTTGAACCCTATGACAATCATTAAGTGTTGTACCTCATGATTCTTGACGAATGTATCTTTTCTTTTATGTACACTGGGAGCAGATGCACCAAAGACAAATTCCTTGTGTGTTCAATCACACTTGGCCAATAAAGAATTCTATTCTATTCTATTCTATTCTATTCTATTCTATTCTATTCTATTCTATTCTATTCTATTCTATTCTATTCTATTCTATTCTATTCTATTCTATTCACACAGCTTTACCTACATATGAAACTTTATTGAAACTTTAGTTAATTCTATTGTGAAATCCTATCCCATGACAGCTTGTGTTTTTCGTTTTTGCTTTCAAACACAGCAAATCTTAGCAGAGAAATAAGAGTGGTTCATTTATGAAAAGAAGGAAATATAGACCGAGCAGAAACAGAAAGCAACATTGTCATCTGCTTATAATATAATAATGCTTTTATAATAATAAAAATCATGTAATTGCTACTCAGAGCAGATAATAATTAAAACTAATACAGGTAGTCCTTGACTTACAACAGTGCATTTAGACTCCGTTCAAAGTTAGAACGGCACTGAAAAAAGTGACATGTGGCCGTTTTTCACACTTATAACCATTGCCGCATCCCTGTGGCTACATGATCAAAAGTCAGACACTTGACAACTGACCCATATTTACGACAGTTGCAGGGGTCATGCAATCACCTTTTGTAACCTTCTGACAAGCAACGGGAAGCCAGATTCACTTTGTAGTCATGTTACCAGCTTAACAACTGCAATGATTCACTTAACAACTGTGGCCAGAAAGATCATAAAATGGGACAAAACTCACTTATTAACTGTTTCACTTAGCAACATAAATTTTGGGCTCCATTGCGGTCGTACGTTGAAGACTACCTGCACAATATTAAAATCAGTGAAAAGAAAACCTAGGTAGAATAAGCAAACACTAAATAACAATAACAACAACAACAACAACCCTGAAAGTAAATAACATATTCAATTAAAAATTACAAAGCTTTCTGAAGTCAGATGATTTTGAGTGGATGATTTGGTAAGAAACATCAGGGAGAATGTTACTCAGCTTTGCAAGACAGGTTTAGGTGGAAAAAGAATGTGATTATGAGTAAATACATAGCAGAGTCTTCATGGCCACAATCTTCAATACAATGACCACAGTAACTTTGCTAAGCAAGACTGCGGTTTTAGTGTCTCCTGGCCAATGGAAGGAAGTGAACCTATTAGGGCCTGTTATCCAAAGGTCATAGGTTAGGCGGGAAGAAAAGACAGTGCTGGGAGATTATCAATTGTCAGCTAGACAAAAAGAGCATAGGATATAAGTAATTTAACCATCCTCCTTATTATCATCATCATCCAGGCTGAAATTAAATGCAATGTTAAGTATTTCTTATTAGGACCTTATTAGAAGGTCTTTAAAATAAAAATGAACAATTACTCTGGCAAAGTTAAAATCAAAGTAAATACTGAACCTAGTCATATAAGCAATGAATTTGGAAGAGAGGATGGTTTGGATAAATAGTTCAGATCAAAAGAGTTGTGCTGGTAAAGAGTTTACTTTATGACACCAGCCCAGAAATCTGATTTTTGTACTAATTACATTGTCAGCAACATAATTTCAAACAGAATCCACATGTTTCCTGCTATAAACATGCCCTAAGTTTAAAAAGGACGGCCAATAAAGCAATACAAAATATGCAAGAGAATAGGATTTGATGAGAGGATGACTAGAATATGGAAGAGACAATGAAGGAGATATTAGCTATTAGCAGACAATACCTAATAATGGAGGAAGTGATGTCTTAAAAAGACCTGCGGATTAAAGGATTAAGTAAAGTTTTATGGGTTGAATAATGGTAGGCAAACCATTGTGAAGGGTCTTCCAAATATCATTACTGTGATCTTTACCTTTATTCCTCTAATTCAAGTTAGCTCACAATTTGTTCACTTTATAATTACATTAATCATTCCCAAAAGTCTATCATCTGAAGCAGAGACTGATGTTTGTAATATACTCTGTTTATTTGCACAAACTAAAGACAACATCTGGTCCAAAGAAATACAACTTGAAACCTTAATTACTGATAATTTTCTTAAATGTCCCAGCAGGTAAAAATATGAAGACACCTTAAGGAAGAGTAGACCAGAAATAGATGCTGCAATACACTCCAAATGTTTTGCTGTACAGTCTCTTATTATTAGCTGCAATGTCTGAGATCAAGGTGACTTGATTCTAAAACACCTAGAAGATATCAAACTTGAGTGAGTTTATATTCCTTAGTCATAAAAAATTATTTATTAAATTTTGATACTGCCCATTCCACCTAAGTGACTCTGGGTGGTTTACATCATCATTACAGAAATTTATCCAATCGTTAAAAAGAACCATTTTAATTACGGCTATAAGTAATTAAGGCACTGAGTAGTTTTTTAAAAATATGATTTTATGAATGATTGATAAATCTTTTTTGGTTTTTGAATTATAAAAATGTAGCAACATTGCTATTCAAGCTTGAAATCTGAAATGTTTCAAATGTCTTAATGTGATAAATACATTCTTTCATTCATTTCACTCAGCATGAAATATACAGTATGTTTTAAATATGGATGAGTAGGAGAACAGTGTTGGAAATTCATGACCCACTCAATATTTTTCTACCTTCTGCTAAATAGCTGAGTTTAAATGGTTAAGAATGAATAAAGTCTCTACATTTAGAAAATAGCCTTAGAATATTCCATATGATGGAAACATATGGACTCTCACTTTAAAGACATACATACATACATACATACATACGTACGTACGTACGTGGCTTTAGGTGGCAACAAAGACCTATATTAATAGTTAGTAGCTAAAAACTACTTATTTATTTACACAAAATGTTTGTGTCTTGATCTCTTTCATAAACTCCAGGTAGTTAATATCAGTAAATAATTTAAAACAATAAATGAAAAACCCTTCATTAACATGGTGTAAAACAATCATGCCAAAAATTTCAATCCATAAATGCTTCTGAAAAACCCGGTTTTTTGTTGCACCGAGAAAGACAAAAACTGACAGACATTTAGAAGTCAGCGGGACAAGGACCACTCTTTAAGACACACTGTTCTAGGAGGAAGAGGCTAGTTGTGGCTCTCTTTCACATATGCTCAGTAGAGGTGATCACAACGTCTCTTCTGAATTCAATAAACATGAAGAACAGATTCTATTTGAAGAATATTCTGCAGGTAAGCTGGGCCCAAACCATTATGGCTTTATGGTAAGGTGACCAGACGTCCCGATTTTGGCGGGACAGACCCGCTTTTTAATCATTTGTCCCGCGTCCCGCCCGCCCTCTTAAAAAGTCCCGATTTTTTAAAACAATGCCCGACTAGGGCATTCTTTCAAAAAATCGGCCTGCAGGCACTCGAGGACTGCCAGGTTGGGCCCAGCCGCAGGGGCAGTAGCAGCAGCAGCAGGCCCTCTCAAAATCGGGACATCTGGTCACCTTAAAACACCCACCCATGCCTTTCTCTCTGCAAGACGGGCGCGGAGAGATGACGTCGCTGCTGTCGGCGCCCCACGCTGATTGGCTGTTGAAGGGTGAGCGGCGGCGACGACAGCAGCAAGCCGGGAGCGCTCGCCCAGAATTGGAGTCAGCGAGCAGCTGGGCATCGGGGCTCTTCCCCCGCCTTCTCCATCCTCCAGGGTCGCCACTGCGGGGGTTCCATCTCTCCGGTGGTGCCTGCGTTGGAAGGGAAGGGGGGGAAAGAAAGGCAGCCTGCGGGGCTTGGCACGGCTGGGAGTTGCGAGGCGGCGTAGCAACCGGGCTGTTCCTCCGGGTGTGCTAAAGTGCTCGAGTTTTTTCTCTCACACACACACATGCACAACCTTCCAACGACCGGGAAGTCGTGCTGGGAGATCCAGTCCGACCCGATCGTTGGAAGGTTGTGCATGTGTGTGTGAGAGAGAAAAAACTCGAGCATTTTAGCACACCCGGAGGAACATCCCGGTTGCTATGCCGCCTCGCAACTCCCAGCCGTGCCAAGCCCCGCAGGCTGCCTTTCTTTCCCCCCCTTCCCTTCCAACGCAGGCACCACCGGAGAGACGGAAC
Source organism: Diadophis punctatus similis (assembly GCA_023053685.1). Lineage (NCBI taxonomy): Eukaryota > Metazoa > Chordata > Lepidosauria > Squamata > Dipsadidae > Diadophis > Diadophis punctatus. The sequence goes on from JALIGW010000002.1 coordinate 227,858,115, forward strand.
CCCCGCAGTGGCAACCCTGGAGGATGGAGAAGGAGGGAGAAGAGCCCCGATGCCCAGCTGCTCGCTGATTCCAATTCCAGGCGAGCGCTCCCGGCTTGCTGCCGCCGCCGCGCGTGAACGCGGTCCGTGGCGGGAAGCGAGTTCAAGCGACCCTCCACCGCTGCCGGCCTGCAACCCGGCACCCCGTCCTGCCTGCCCCGCCCCGTGCCCCGTACTCAGCTCTTGACTTTTGCCCTCTGCGCATGCACAGCGTTCTGCACATGCGCAGAGGGCAAAATTCAAATGACGCCGAGGCGGACCCGCCCCCCGTCCCGCTTAAAAAAAAAATCTGGTCACTTTACTTTATGGTTAATATAAACATCTTGAAATTTCCTCAGAAAATCATTAGCAACCAATGTAAAGCTATAATATGGTTGCCATTCTGGAGCAGGATTCTCCCATCAGCATCATGTCTTTGATCATACTCAAAGCAGCCCTGAATAGAGTTCAGTGCAATAGTCCACACCTGTAACAGCGCGAGTAACTTTTACTAGGGTCTCCCAGTCTAACAGACCACAGCTGGTAGACCAGCCAAAGTAAGGCAAAAGCTGTCCTGGCTTCAGACTCTACCTCAGTGGTGTCAAACGCGCGGCCCACAGGCCGGATGCGTCATGTGCTGGCCACGCCCACCCATGGTTTAGCGAAGGGGAGGAAAGTCATGATATGTCATGTGATGACGTGATGCCACAAGAGTGACAATCTAATAGAGTCTGTAAATCCATGAAATCCCCAAATCACAGATCTGCTTTCAGGGGGAATGACCCTCTACTAAAAATCTGTATAAAGGACTCCAAATGGTTCCTTGACAATAGCAACTCCATATTACTGGGATTCAATTTTAACTAGCTTTGTTCCATGTGTCCTCTTACTGCCTTGGTGTTGTGACCCGCCAGCAGCCTGTGCAGCTGATAGCAGATTCCGTGCGAGAGGAGACCGACTTGGTGACGCGCCAGCGACCTGTGCAGCTGGCACCCGAGTTGGACAGCGAGTGCATATCCACTGCTAAGACAGTTATTAGTAGTGGTTATTTGATTAAATAAGTTTGTACAAACTGTGTGTTGTGCTACGTTCTTAGCTGGGGCAGAACACTTGGGACATCAAGTAAGGACCTCTGTTGCATTTGCTGCCTGGCCTGGATTGGAGATATATACACTGTAGCTGATTATCTTTAATATTGATGACACCTCACTCGAAACCCATTCATGACTTGCCCCAGTAGATTCATATTAAAGTTTAAAATGGGGGAAAGAGTTAAACCTTATGGCATCATATATAGTAGTGGTCAAGAGTCTGAAAACTCATTTTCTATGCTTATAAACTGAAACCACCCAGTCAAGAAGGAGTGGAACCACTACAATGGCCCATCACCCACACTTCACAGATGATTCAATGGGATACTAGGGGCAATGATATCAAAGGCCACTGATATCTCTAATAGGACCAGAAAACCTGCATTTCTCCTATTCAATGCTGAATAAAAAGGAATAAAATATTCTCCATCAGGTAGTTCAACCACTTTTTCCATGCTTTCCTTAAAAAAGAGAAGATAGAATAATGTAATAGTGTGTAGTGTCAAATCAAGAGATGATTTCTTTAGATGAGAGAAATGCCACTGCCTCTCTGTTTTCAGAGGCTGTTAACAGATGTTTTCATTGTTCTTTAAAATGATAGCCAACCAATTTGAGGCCTTCTACTGCCATTTCCATGTGTCTTATCCAGGGATGGGTTCCACTTACCTTCACCACCAGTTCGCATCGCGACGTTTCACGGACACGTGAAACGTGCCCTCGTGCAATTTGGCTTCCGTGCATGCTCAGTAGCAGGAATCAGCCCGAAACACAGCTGAGGAGCTGATCAGCTGTGCTTCGGGTGAAGAAATAAAGGTCAGTATTAACCCGGGGCCGTGCGGGAGGGCCCTTTTTGAAGCAGCAGAAGAGGAGAAGCCATCCAAACAGGGAAAAATTTGCAAAAAATTCCAAAAACAAAAGATGGCGGCACCCACGGACCAGCACCGACCGAACCGGATCTGTGATGTCACCAGCAGGTCACTACCAGTTCAGGCAATCCAGTCCGAATCGGGAGGAACCCACCCCTGGTCTTATCCTTCAAAACATCAGGAAAGCGTGTCACCAATGTTCAGCAGCAGCAGCAAAAGCAGAACACTGCTACATTCAAATTTATGTGTGATGTTCTTTTGTAAACACGGTGGAGTATACATGTGTGGAGGGGAACTTCCCTTTACACCTGGATGTGGAGTCCTTGGCTTATAGGTCTCAGTTGTGAGAGCTTCATCTTTGGGAAGAGTGGGGAACAGTTGCCCAAGTTGATTGCTGGCATTCCAGATGGAGCACCCCCAAATATTCCAATTGTAATTTAGAAATGCAGGCCTAACTCTTTCTAGGTATATATTTCAATCCCTATCTGGCTATACAAACACACACCATAAACATGTATCTTGAAAGAAAGGCAGAGAGAAACTTAACAAGACATTTACATTGGTGGGCATGGGTGTGTCAAGACTGACTCCCACTTTCATCTACATTCTTCTTTGCTCACAGCCTGGCAATGAAAGGGAGGTGGTGGTGGTGGAATGGAATACAAGGGTTGGGGGAATGGCATCCAAGCATCCCTCAGTTCCCATGAGACATTGATTCCATTTCAAGGACACACCGAGCAAGTGTCCCAGTGTGGCTGGCAGGTTCCCATAACAAAATGAGCAGAAGTGATCAGTGGACGTAATGGACTGTGGGTGGCCGGTAGGGAAAGGGGGAATTAACTTTGCTTCCTTTTGCGTGGGAAACCCAGAGCTGGTTTCGCTTCTGCTGGGCCAATGTGGTTTATTCAGTAAAGTTTATACTCTTGGTAAAAAAAATGTCCCTGGAGTTTCATTTTCTGGATTCTCCAACTGGACAGTTGACAGGGCAACAATTGTTTTGTTTTGTTTTTAAATCTGAAGTATTTTAGCAAGCATAGAGATATTATAACAAAATGTATTAACAAAATTCTGGGAGAAGTTGTTCCTAACATGGGTCCATCACTGACAAACCGCTAAAAAAGCAGCCTGTTGTAGATTGTTTTTTTAAAAAATGTGTAAAATATATAGAAAAGCTTGCATGTTTCTACTTCTCTGCATCTCAACAACATTGCACAGTAATAAAAGCCTAGTGCTTTTAATTTTCAATTTTTAAATAAAGGCAATTCAGAAGCAAAAATATCCTGTATGGGGTTTTTTGTTTTTTTTGTAAACTTGCCCATTTTTTTAAAGTGTGAGGAAACTAGAATTTTGCTAAGGAATGCAAACACTTTTTGATGGCATATGTCACTGCTACATTAATTCAGTTTGCCTTTTGCTGGCTTGGAATTCATCCCAGGAAAAGAATGGAGGAGAATGAATATACGTTTGTGTGTATGTGTAGACACACACACACACACACACACACGTTTACGCCTCAAGATCATTCTACCTAGCATAACCAGAAACAGAATAAGAGCGTTGGAAGGGACCTTGGAGGTCTTCTAGTCCAACCCCCTGATTACCCACCAACACTGGCAACTGTTTGTCAGCCAAGTGAAATTAGTAAACTTTTCGATGGCAATTAGATCCCTAAGAAAACTGGATTCAATAGTTTTCACCAACTTGGATAATTATCCAAGATCATTAAAGATCCCCTAGCATTATAAACAAAGATCAAAAAGAGATTAGCTAATCATGCTAACCTAACCCTCACAGAGTCAAACATGAATTTATTCCCCATCCATATGGCCCTTAGGAGAGCACTTATTCAAGGCAGAAAACCATCATGAAAATATTTCCTTGAATTAAAAAACTTCCCTCAATCATACCTGGTTACCCCAAAACCAAGGGGACAATAAGCTTAATTAAATGGGAATAAAGACAGACAAAAGGCATGAAATAAGAGATTGCTAGGATCCAAAATACAGCCAAGTAGATCCATCCCCCCACCCCGAGAACCCTCTTCAAAGGTGACATTCTGTGTCCTAATTAATAAACAGTGAAATAGTAACAGATCAAAATCCGGTGGCTTCCATCACAGCAGAAACCATTCAGTTTAATCTGAGATATTTTAAAGTTAATACTACCCTACTACTGTAGTATTATACTGCAGTATGCCATACATTTCTGTAATATGAAAGGAAGCAATAAAATAAGCTATTGCTTATTGAGTATGGCTCTCGTTTCCCTGTACACCTTAGTATGTTTTTCCTGTTTCGACTGGCATCCCGTTTTCCCCCTTTGTAGTGTCATATTATGTGTACACAGTCTGCCAGCAAAATCTGGTCTGATTCTTTTGTTTACCTACATGCAAACTGGCATCTACAAGCTGCACTGCAAAAATATTCAAGAATGACAAGAAATGATAACTTAATAAATCTTGCCACATATGGAGGAAGAGGGGGACCCCCTCCATGCACAGATGCTTAATTATCCTAATGAGGTTATCTCCAAAGTTTTTTGCACAAACTCCAGCTTATTTTAAATACCATACTGCAGTATTTTAAATACTATGCTGACATCTGAGTAGACTAGTAGACTAGACCAGGGGGTGTCAAACTCAAGGCCCGGGGGCCAGAACCGCCCCGCGGGGTGCTTAGATCTGGCCTGCGGGGTCACCCTGGAAATAGTGAAGGACCAGCCTGTGGTGCCTCTGCCAGTGAAAACGGAGCTTGGGAGGGACACGGGCAGCCCTCCGACCTCTGTTTTCATTGGCAAAGGGTTGCAGGAGGCCGTCGCAGCCGAAAACAGAGCTTGGGAGTACCTTTCCGCTGGCAGAGCGCTTGGGCCACCACAGGCGCCCCCAACATGAGTGACGTCAAGCTGGCCATGCCCACCCTGGCCACACCCACCCCAGCGCCCCGAGGTCAAACACAACCCTGAAGCGGCCCTCAATGAAATCCAGTTTGACACCTCTGGCCTAGACATTCAATGTGAAAGCCCATCACTATCTGATTGATATATTGAAATCCATTGCTTTGTAGGTAATTGATGGTGGTAGAAAATATAACTTTTGTCACCGCAGATCCTAAAATTTAAAGATTTAGCAGTCTTAAAAAAAACCCGGAAGAACATGTTTAGCCCAGTGTTTAAGGCACCAGGGGAGAAGCCAGGAGACTGTGAATTCTAGTCCCGTTTTAGGCATGAAAGCCGGTAGGGTGGATTTGGGCCAATTACCAGGAGACTATAAATTCTAGTCCCTCCTTAGGCATGAAAGATAGTTGGGGTGACTTTGGGCCAGCTACTCCCTCTCAGCCCAACTCACCTCACAACATTGTTGTGGGGAAAAGAAGAGAAGGAAAGAGCAATCGTTTGCCGCCTTGACTTAACTATAAAAATAATAAAGATGGGATATAAATGAATAAAACAAAAATAAGGGTGATTAAGACAGTGATAGTTTTTCATGAGGACAACCAGACTGCAAAGGGCTGTATGTCAGGGACTGTTTAAAATACACTATATTAACTCAATAGAAAGATGAGGTTTTCACTAGGTACCTGTGCTAATTTGGACACTACATTTTTCTGCGTGCTTCCCCCACTCCCATCTTCTTTCTTTTTGGAGGATATCGCCTTAAACTCAGGATGGTAAATATGCTAATATCTTTGGGATCAGTGACTATAATGTGCCTAGCATGTAATTATTATTTAGCACTAGGGCACTACTCAAGATTGATGAATCTCATTCTCAGCCGTTCAAAAACAGGATCGCCCAAACTCTTCAACTCACTGACTTCTTCATGAAATTTCAGATACGAATGAAGGCGGATTTCAGATAGGTCATTACTCCACCAAACATTTATTATATGAAAATAATTTAACACATACTAATAATTTTACTACTACTACTACTACTACAACTACTACTACTACTACTACTACTAATAATAATAATAATAATAATAACAACAACAACAACAACATTGGCCGCTTGGGATAGTCCTAATGACTCTGGAGGGTCCCCGTTGACCACTTTGGAGAAACCTGATCTAAAATGTCATCAAATAGCTTATATTTTTCCAGCTATAAGCAGAAACTCTAACAAGAAGTGGGTGGGGGGAGGGGAGGGGGGCAGCAATTAGTTCATTACAAAACAAGCTGCTCTGCCCTCTGCAGGTTCATTAGTGGTGATACAAATTTTGCTTACATTCATTACAACAAAGAATGGGTTGTAATTTGAGTGCACATATACTTCTTTCATATATTCTGGCTTGCTGCCATTTCATCCATCAATCCTCACGTATGCCTTTAGTTAATTGTTACTAGGAATTCAGCATCCTCTGCTCTACAGAATCAAAACCATACAATTTTTTTCCTGGAATTATGTATTGACTAACCATATTCACCTTTGGTTTTTAATAATTAGCCAAGCATTCCAGTCAGATTGACTGAATTATTTGATCTTATCTGGAGTGAAAGGAATGTGTGTGTCTTTGAGCAAGACTCAGAAGAAGGTGCTTGGATGCCAGAGTCCGCTTGTCATTTTCAAACCCAATGTTTTTAGAAGAACATCTGGTCTCCTTGATTTGCCCTTCTTCAAATCCATGAACATTCTTCAAAATCTATTTTGAAAAGCAAAATTTCTTACAGTTCATCACCCAAGAAGTATAGTTCAAGTGTTGGACCTCTCTCCAATACTTTTCTTGTTTAGATGAATGTTAAGAACTTGTTTATTCTGCAAGATCCAATCTGGGTCGGTCACTGGGACCAGAGGTTTAGTTTTCTGAACTTTTGGACTCATGCTGGAGCCCATTCTCGGGGAACTTCCATCTTTCTTCTTGCAGCATCCTGTTTTCTTCAATTTCTTCCTTCTGAACGTACGTGTGTGTGTGTGTGTGTGTGTGTGTACTGTATAATTAATTCTGTGAATGTTTCACCATGTTGTTCCACCAAATCACCATGCAATGGAGTTGGTGACAAGACTAAATGTTTGGCTGCTCCAGCCAGCCTCCAGTGACCATCAACCGACCAAATACTGACGCCGACAGATCTGTTCAACTTTTGCGACAGAAACATTCACAGAATATATATATATATAGGATTTTTTGCTGATAAATGAAAATAAAGGGAGACTATTATAGATCTATTTCGAGCTTATTTTGCTCTCGTCAGATAGCCATACCCCTTACTGGGATTTGAACCCGGGCCGGCTGCCTTGCAGGGCGGCAACTTAACCACTAGGCCATAGGCTCTGTTTCCAATCAGCTCTTTCACCAGGAAAGGGTTATATATGTTTTTCTGTCGTGTTATCCTGGTGTACCCAAATATGGGAGAGAAAGCATCACAGCTTCCTTTTTGCCTTTCAGCCCCTCACTGGGACCATACATATATGTATGTATGTATGTATGTATGTATGTATGTATGTATGTATGTATGTGTATATATATACATAATAATGAATATATATATTCATTCTGTCGAGTGTCCCTTTATTTTCATTTATCAGCAAAAAAATGTAACATATATATATATATATATATATATATATATATATATATATATATATATATATATATATATATATATATATATATATATATATATATATATATATATATATATATATATATATATATATATATTTCTGAGGTTTTCGCGGGTGTTTGTATGTAGATTTTTGGGTATTCGGGTTTTCTCCCGCGTGGAATTGGAAGTGTCTTGGCGACGTTTCGATGAAGTCTCATTCATCATCTTGAGACTTCATCGAAACTTCATCGACTCATTCATCAACATTTATGAGACTTCATCGAAACGTCGCCAAGACACTTCCAATTCCACGCGGGAGAAAACCCGAATACCCAAAAACCTACATATTTATATATATATATATATATATATATATATATATATATATATATATATATATATATATATATATATATATATATATATATATATATATATATATATATATATATATATATATATATATATATATATATATATATATATATGTAGGTTTTTGGGTATTCGGGTTTATTATATATATATATATATATATATATATATATATATATATATATATATATATATATATATATATATATATATACGCGCACACACACACACATATACACACACTTTCTGAAGGAAGAAATTGAAGAAAGCAGGATGCTGCAAGAAGATGGAAAGTTAGCAGCACAATAGCTGGCACAAGAGGTCATCATCAGTTTGTGCCAGTTGATTCAAATTCAATTTCTGTCAGCAAAGTTTCAAATGACACGATTAACTTTGTGACCAAACTGTCCAATACTGTCGATCCGAATTTAAAATTGGCCGACCTATTTCCCGGTTGTTATGTTGCCTGCATTTATGACAAACAATGGCGGGTAGGCAACGCCGTGGAAATTTCGATCGAACAAAATGATGCGTTGGTAACATTTATGCATCCGCGAGGCCCTGCTCATTCATTTTATTGGCCTGAAAGACAAGATGTTTGTTGGGTTCCAGAATCACATCTTATTTGCGTGCTTCCAGCGCCTTCAGTTACATTGTCAGATTGACAGTATCAATTCCCAGAAGCGACGCTAAAGAACGTGGTGCATAAATTCAATAATAAATAAGTGATCGTTGGAATTTGGCAGTACGAACAATATGGACTTCAGCTTGGGAACCACATAAGATACCCACTTTAGGCTTGGGAACCTAGGATAAGCTGCCCAATTGTCGGCTTGGGAACTGGACAGATACCCACACAAGGCTTTGGAACCTCAAGGAAGAAACCAAACTACAGGCTTGGGATCCTGAACCAAGAAACCCAAACCTGGCTGGTATTGCATGGCTATCAGGCATGCCCCCTATGGCGATGGGGTTGCTGGGTCAGGTGCCTGAACTGGTAGTGACAATGTCACCATGGACCAATGCAATATAATAGTAGTAATGATGTCTATATAAAGCAAACAAGACAAAACAATAATAGAATGCATGTGACACTGCAATAGCAACGTCCTCCACTTTGTCTCTATTTTTAGGGCTTTATACACCAACTCTACTTTTTTAGGGGGTTTGAAACATGCTCTTTCTAATGAGAATGATTTAACAGAGTTTCCAGAAGGTCTTTTTTTGTAAAAGCGGGCTGAAAATACCCTATTTTTGGCGTTTTTACAAAAACCGTCAAATTTACACTCAATGAAACCAGACTTGAAATTTTGGGACTTGAAAATTTAGAACTACGCTGCCTTCGATCTGACCTAAGTGTAGCTCACAAAATTATCTGCCACAATGCCCTACTTGCTAACGACTACTTCAGTTTCAACCGCAATAATACAAGAGCTCCCAATAGATACAAACTTAATGTAAACCGCTCCAAACTTGATTGCAAAAAATTCAACTTCAACAACAGAGTTGTCAACGCCTGGAACACTTTACCTGACAGTTTCTTCCCCAAATCCCAAAAACTTCAACCTCAGATTATCTACCATCGACCTCACCCCATTCCTAAGAGGTCGGTAGGGGGCGTGCATAAGCGCACAATCGTGCCTACTGTTCCTGTCCTAATGTACACATATATTCATACCTCTTTTACTCTTATTCATGCTTGTAATATTACATATATATTCAATCATGTTTTACTGTTTATACTTTGCTTATAATCATATATGCTTGACAAATAAACAAATACAAATCTGTGAACTACTGGAAAGCAGTAGGAGAATGAAATTTTATATTGGAAAACCTTGTGTTGCTAAGTTATTATGCACAAAGTTTCACATTTCTCATACCTTTCCTCCCATAGATATAAGAAGCCAAACTTTACCCGTTTTTCACGCTGCAGTCATTTTTGGCCAGCTTTGCTCCAAATTATCTAGATCAAGATCGCTCATGAGAATGTTTTTATTATTTTGTTTAATACAACACAACAAGTTGCACAAGATGGCCAAATTTTGTTTCTCTCAACAAAATATTGCCAGATATATTATGTCTCAAAGTTGCTGAAACCTCAGAGTCATACTGTTGAAGGCTACGGTATGGGGGTCACACAAATGACTATATCTCCGCAAGTATTGCATCGGCAAATGTAACACTTTACCAATGTTCATTGGGGACATGTGTGCATGTTCACACCAAATTTCATCAAAATCCATGGTGGTCAAGCTGGGAGCACCAGACCACTTGACATGGAATGACCCAGCCTAGAGTCTCTATGTAGCCAGAAACGGACTACGTTCAACCTGTCTTGAATTCCATTGACCATTATCCAATGCCAAGATAACACTAATCATTAGTTGAGCTGTGCATAGGCATGATTAGTCATAAATCAGTTTAATCAGAACTCCACGTGTGGTCATGATCTTTCACCTTTGACAAATTTGGATTCTATTATTCAAAGGATGATCTTTACTCCTTTAGTAGCATCCAATTTTTTGGGACAACTGTACTATTATTCAATTTTTAAATATTATTATTGTTTTCTTAATGGCAATATGTTATCCATTGTTATTCTAAAAGCTTAAGACTATTATTTAGTAGTAAGAGAAATTACTAAAACACAGGCTGTTTTGTGAAAAGAATTTTTGCATCCTACATAAAGAACACTATATTTATGACACAATACATTTAAGAGGAAACCTGAATTGAGAAAAGGCTTAAGCTACATAAATAAACTGAAGAATTATACAAAGCTTCAGAGTTTTCTGACCAGCAAATAAGTATGTGCAACCTTTATTATTATTATTATTCTTTATCTTGATCAGTGACTATACAAAATAAAAATGAACTATTTAGAATACAGTATGGAAATTAGCTTCTATTACAAAATATAAACAGGGTATCTATATTTCTAATTAGTGTAATTAAAATATGAAACCCCCCCCCCCCGGAATTGATAACAGTTGAAAAGCATTGGTGTTAATTTTGTTAATTGTGTTTTAATCATTTGAAAACAATCCAACCTACTTCCACCAAAACAACTCACCTGGATGAATGGTAATAAATCTGTTATCTTTTGGTAAAGATGTTGATGCTGTTTCTGGTCTTCTTGGAATCTCACCAGTATATTGTTCATTAATGAATAGTGTCGGCACTTGGGTGGAACTGACTGTATTGAACTCAGTGTCTATTCCTGTAACTCCTTCTCCTCTTTCAGGAGTCCTACCTGTTGGTACAGTATTTTGGCTTTGCTCATGATCAGATATAGTTTCATTTCCTCCCTCCTCCATAGTTCTGTTTGGAGAAAGAGTGGTGTTTGTAGCTTCACTATTATCCTGTGTTTCAGCAGCTTCGGTCACACCACTTTTTTCTTTTTTCTCGGAATCCTTTTCTCTCTCTTCTTCGTGCTCTCTTTCGCCATCCTCGCTTTCACTTTTTTCATCTTTCTCTCCATCCTCAGCTCCTTCATTGTCTTTTGTGAGAGCAGAATCACTGTCTGGTGCTGGAGAAGACAATGCCTCGGTGGTAGCCACCACTGGCCTGGCCGACTGTTTATTAGTCGAGGCAGAGGTCGGGAGCCGGGTTGGCCACACCGTACTAGGGAAAGAAGAAATACCACTGCTACTAAATCCTAGACCGGCCAGTAAGGTGCTAGTGACCACGGAAGCCACTGTAGCCTGGCTCCCACTAGAGGAAGGCCCCATCCCCGTTGCCATGGAGACAAAAGAAAAGGGGAGGCCTGAGGAAGTCCAAGTAGAAGACCCAGAACTGATGGGAGCCATGTCGGCTGAAGGTGCTGGAGAAGCTGTCGGCTTGAAGAAATCACGAGGGGGAACAAGAGAAGAAAACACAGCAGAAAGAGCATCAGTAGAGGTACCTGACATGCTACCTCGGCTCTTTTTTCCTTTTGTTCTCTTTTTCTTTCCAACCACTCCATTCTGCCCATTATTCTGTTTAAATAAGACAAGTATATTTCAACAGTTATAGTTAAAGCTAGCTGGCAGCAAGACAAAATTTACAAGACAAACAACACAAGAAGACATAAAAATGCTTATTATGTTTGAAAGAGGCCCCTTTCTGCTGTCCAATTACAGATGCAATTACTTTAATCTAGAAGATTAAGAACACCATCCAAAGCATATTTACTTCAATTGAAGACCTGCTACATTCACTGGTTGACCTCTCGGGAAATGAAGCCAGAATTGCAATCTAAATAAGTTAAAAGAATGTATTTAAGGGAGTCCGTCATTCTTCTACTTCAATAATGCAGCTATGGTCCAGTCACTTAAGGAAAACATGCTTACATCTAGAAATATATGGGACCTAAGAACAGCATTTTAGATTAATTGTACATGAACATCTTTTGCTAAATCTGAACTACTTTTAAATTACATAATGTTGCATTATCTTGTTATTATAGAACGGTTTACATTTGTGTTCCATTTTGTAAAATACGTTTATATTTTACGTGGGAGGGATCGATTATGTTTTTCTTTTTCCCCCGAGCAAGTATTTTTAGAATAGAGTAATTGAATAAATGCCTCCCTAAAAAGTATGCAGTTTATAATATTAATAGCTTAAGAGTTTTCTTCAAGTTGGCTTGGATCTTCACTGACTTCACTGAAATATTTTCATGTATCGTAGCTTTTGGTGTATATTTTGATATGTTCATAGCTCCCGGTTAAAGAGGAGTCAAATTATCTATAGGAAGTTGATGCAGCTCCAAAATAGGAAAAGGATTATACTATCAAATTAAGATTGTGGCCGCATGTTCTCCATCATTATTTTTATTTGATATACTGCAATTCGCTGAAAAACCTTGACTTTTTAAAAGAATGGCATGTAGACAGGATTTAAAAATAATAATAATAGAGAACGGGGAGAGAAAATATGAAAATTAACTTTGTTATCGTCAAAATAATTTACATGAACTATAACAGATCTCCAAATCTATTTCACTCAAAAATCTATACTGCTATAACTTTATATACCGTAAAGCAGTTATTTAGATATGTTGTAGCAGTGGAACTCCAAACTGAAAATCATCTATTGTTTAAGATGGGGCCTAGACTGGCTGGAAACCCTGAGTACTGTAGGCCCATTACAGATAGTTCTCAACTTATGTCCATTCGTTTAGCAACCATTTGAAGTTACGATGGTTCTGGAAAAAGTGACTTATGACCAGTCTTCACCCTTACGACCATTGCAGTGTCATTGTGCTCAGGTGATTTTGATCCTGGTACTTGGCAGCTAGCTCTCACTTACAACGGCTGCATTTTCCTGCAGTCATGTAGGTCATCGACTGGGGCCTTCCCAGTCAGCTTCCAAAAGTAAAATCAATTGGGAGGCTGGTAGGGAAGGTTGCATGTCACAGTCAAGTGATGTCCTGCTTAACGACCACAATGATTCATTTAATGACAATGACAAAATTGTCATAAAATTGAGTGCGGTCACATGGTGCCTCACTTAACAGTGAATTTTCGGAATCCAATTGTGGTCATAAGTAGAGGACTACCTGTACATTTGGATAGTACCAGACAGGGGAAGTGTATCCTACAACACTGCCTCTCAGAGTGTTATCTATTCACTATGCCAGCATGAAATATGTGCTTGTCTGTGAGTTGCATACATTTACAGCGTCAATACGGGCAGTTTGGGATGAATTTAAATAAGAATAAACCTTCAAGTTATTTAAATTAATCTTACAGGAATTCCAATGTCCCTAATCATGGCATAAACATAGCTTAATGAGAAAAGATCCATCTTTTCACAATGCTTTGCCCATCTTAATTGAGTTTATAAAAGAGTGATTAAATGACGCTATGTAATCCATGGTAAGCACCTTGAAAGCATGCTATCACAATTATATTTCAAAATAGATAAGCTAAATAATGACCTTGTAGGATAATATCAAAACTAAATCGCTACTAGGGATGTTCAAGTTAATTTTTACACAAATTAATATGTATGTTAATGACTAGATTTGCTCAACCTATTGGTACAGAATGGATAGTCACAAATAACTAACATGGTAAAAGCCAAACAGCTATTAGAAGGATTCATCAGATGAGCAACTTAGACCAGAATGTTATGGACATGCTTTACACTTAAATGTGATAACCTCTGAGAGATAAATATGCACATATGCACATATACACACACATACACATTCTCCAGAGGTTCCTGCTACTGTGTTATCTTCTCTCAAGCTTAATTCTACTCTCTTGGAACATAGAAGAAGATATATTGAATATATAACTCTGGTTCCTTTAGCAAAATGTGAGGAAACTTCTAGATGACCTCTATATGATAAGGTACAATTCCTAGCTAGCATAGTGGTGGTATGGGGAACTGCATCCTCAACACACCTGGAGGGCCTGAGACTGGACAAGGCAGATCAAACTTTTTTTGTCACAAAAGCTCAGCATAATTTTGGGTTCCAAATAGAACTGGACAAAATTAGCCATCAAATTATCTGCCTGCAAATTTAGTCCACCGAAAATTACCTGAACATAGTGTAATGTTCTTCAGGGCAATCTTTGGCTTACAAAAACTATTTTTATAACACATTAATTAATACTCAAGAGTACACTGGTTCCAACATGTGTGAACTTGCAGACCTAATCCTAATCAACCAGTGTTGATAGCTCAGAACACCCAATCCCAAAATTTGGAATTTTATGAGGTATTTATTAAACTATGCTGCCACCTGCTGGAGAAGATGTTATAAATGCTTTATAATCGTTTTAGTGAATCATCTCACTTACCACTCCTGTTTTTACTATTCTGGTCCCCTCAAAAATTCGAGTTGTGTTATCTGGAGAGAGGGAGGGGAAGAGAAAAGAAGGTTTGATTATAAAACCATAATGTATTTAGAAGACATTAATTTAGAAACTATAATCAAGAAATTAAAAATCAAGAGAAGAGAGTGTATTTGTAGCTCAAGGTTGAACTGTGAGGTCCTTGGTGGTCTCAGAGCTTTAAAAATCCCATTGAGATAGCTAAATATTAGAACTACTCATACTGAAGAACAACAGTAGTAGTACAAATAAATTATTCTTAACAGATCTGTGAAGCATTTTTTTTAAAAAAGTTTGCTTTTCCCATACTTACATTTCTATAACTCATAAATCCATATAACTTGATTTTTATCCTCAACCAAAACACCTTCCGGTTAATTCTAACCTCCTTTATTTCTCTACCAGCATATAATTTCCATAGCCAACTTTCCCAACCTCTAGATATATTTGGAATTTAGGAAGCTGCAATCCCAACAGATCAAGAGACCATAGATGGCGGAAATCAGCTTTAAAATAAACTGGTGCCTTGCTATTTAAATATGAGTGCCAATTAACTATACAAAACACACAGTGAGACGATTTTAGATAAGTGCCATGAAAGCAATCTTAATGAGTGTGGTACCGTGCTACTTGTTAAACTAAGCAGGCTGTAAAACTGGATAGGAGACGCTTTCGATGCTTACAATATAATGGATATAATGGACTACATCAAAAGGTTTCCATATAAACAATATATATATATATATATATATATATATATATATATATATATATATATATATATATATATATATATATATATATATGTGTGTGTGTGTGTGTGTGTGTGTGTGTGTGTGTGTGTGTGTGTGTGTGTGTGTGTGTGTGTGTGTGTGTGTGTGTGTGTTTTCTGAGGTTTTCGCGGGTGTTTGTATGTAGGTCTTTGGGTATTCGGGTTTTCTCCCACGTGGAATTGGAAGTGTCTTGGCAACGTTTCGATGAAGTCTCATTCGTCATCATCAGGCTGGTGTCTTCAGCTTCCTGCTTCTAGGAGCAAGGAAGCTGAAGACACCAGCCTGATGATGACGAATGAGACTTCGTCGAAACGTTGCCAAGACACTTCCAATTCCACGCGGGAGAAAACCCGAATACCCAAAGACCTACACACACACACACACACACACACACACACACACACACACACACATATATATACACACACACCATAATTTATAAATTCTAAAACAAAAACAAATTACAACTGTGCTTTTTTTTACATAAACAAGATTAAACAAACAAATAAATGGACTATTGGGAGCAACAGAAATTACAGGTTTTAGGTAACTAGATGTTGTTGGAAACCCAGATTGGTCTTCAAACTACTGTTTCTGGAATTAAAATTGAGCAATCGACCTTGACCAGCATGAGTACCCATGGCTTCAGTATCATAAACACCCACAAAATCAAAAATTTATCCTTCCTGATTTAAATACTTTTAATTCTCAATAAAAGCAGCTGTGCTAGGCCTAGATTACTACCAGTCCCCATTAAAAATGGGGCTGAAGAATCTCTTGTGGTGCATTTTTAACATGGTAGAAAGTCCACAGGAAAGAACAAGGATTAATTGATGTAATTCCGTACCAAAGGAATCCTTCTTTCCTCTTCCAAGCTAACAGTTCCCTGTTTTTCAGCATGACAGGCCCATTTATTTCAAACCTATTAAACTACTTAGATAGACTTGGTATGTGACAAAAATCCATCAAAGCTATTCACGTCCTCGGTAAAAGAACAGTTGGAACATCAATTCTGCTGTCTGCTTTACTCAGTCACATACGGAAAAAAAAAAAAATCAGAAAAATCAGAATTTATGTATCTGTTACGTCCACCTATCCTCTATGAGGTACCTTTTCCTCATAGTATATTCATACAGTAACAGGGCAAAGCAAGTTGGCCTGAAACATAATGAGTGGCCCAAAGTACTTTTTATCTGTGGGAACTTGAACCTTGCTTCTTTTGGGGGCTGCTGAATGAGATCCAAAAACCCCCATGCGCACCAAGGAATCTCAATGTATACATGGAATCTTCTGATGATTTTTGCTTTTCAACTTTCTACCATTAAGAAAATCCTTGCCTTCCAGGAGCACCTTTTCAAGATGGTTACACATCCCTCTATAAATCTGGGAAATTAGACGTTTGCTGCTTCCTGGATCTGACACTGTGCTTGTTAGAATTCACGTAGCATCTCCTCTATCGTGAGTCCTCAGTGACATTGAGCTATAAAAAGGCTAATATAGCTAAAGGTATTTAACTTAATGGTAGTGCTGTGGTTAAGCAAGATCACATACAGGATGCAAATACAGCTTAGGGAAAGTAGAGCAAGGAATTCCTCCCTACTGAGATGATCCTCAAGCACAGAGATAATTTAATGTAAAAATACATCTTTACTCAGGCCACCGAACCACAGGAAGCAATGGCTGCAAATGCACACTGCCTCCAAACTCTCAGTGTACATGGGTAGCCAACAATGATGATTACTGCTCACTTCTGTTTCAGTAGCAATGAGACGCCAAGCTTGGAAGGAAATTCAGTATATTGCGAGCTCGTGATACTATAACTTAAATAAGCAAAGTTTTTCCCTTTAAGCCATGTTTCTACTTCCCTTGAGTAGATGTAAGCACAGTTGGAGGTAAGCACAGTTCCTAAATCCTACAGCTGCTTGCAAACTTATTCTCCCCCCCTATATACTTTTGTTGGCTTAGAGAACGTTACGGAGGTATAGGAAATTTGGATGGTGTTACCTTGAAAGAGCATTGTCTGGCTAAAATCACTGCGCATGTCATTTCGGCAAACTGCTTGAACTCTGAACAGATAAAGGATGTCAGGTGAGACATGGCTAATGATGGCTTTCTGTTTAAAAAAAATAGATGTTATTCAGTTTTATCCCTCCCAACAGGACGCTGAATGATCAGTCTGTAAAACATAAAAAATATACTTAGAATACATTTTATGGGAATGGCAAATTTATTTGAATAGAGAGAAAGTCCACAGTAAAGGAATAGTGCCAAAGGATAGAGAAAATCAATGCAATGTCACACTTTAGGCAGGAAGAAGTGTTACCCTTTCTGTAAAATAAGCAAACAACCTCCAATGAAATTGGAGATAAAATGATTTGAATCATGATTCAAGCCTAGTTAGCCAGATATTCATAATATTATAAGGGCATCTGCTGATGAAAGAAGAGGCAGTAGCAAATACCTGTCCCTATATACAGTGGTACCTCGATACTCATCGTTAATTGTTTCTGGGAGGCACAATGAGTAGTAAAAACGATGAGTACCAAACAAACCACGTGACTTAACACGTGACCCTTTGTTTCGACCAGAAAGGTTAGCAAGTCACAAGGCAGCCGACACCACCAAGATCTAGCTTGCATGTTGAATACCAAACAAACGATGAGTACTGTGACAAAAATTTTCACATCAAAATGCATCGAGTATCAAATCTGATGTATTTTAAAGCAGTTGAGTACCGAGCTATGACTGTATGTTCCTATATTAGGAATTTGAATACTGACTAAGTCATTACTGGAAGATATTAGAGATGTGCATTATTTAGTTGCTAGCAGAATCTGTAGCTGGCAAAAAAAATATCCTGGATCTGGCATAGCTAGCTTCAAAAATCCTACAGGCACTTTCTTGAAGGAGTCATACTTTCTCTTGGATGCACATAGCTGCATGTTCTTAGGAGAATCTGCATTTGAAACCAAGAAGCATTACAGAGATGGTGACAGGGTGCATCCACCCTGTAACTCTTTTCTTAACGCTTGCTGAACTCAAGCTACTACTTTCCTAAGTCCTTGTAGATACTGGGTGGGGGGGGGGAAGAAAAGATATGGCTCTAACAGGAAAGATGCCCACTCAAGATCCAAAACATCATGCCTGCTTTAGATCTGAATACTGGATACCTGTGGGAGACATTGATAGTGGCATCAAACTCTAAATTTCTCTTCCCCACCAGAAGTTCCTCAACCACCATTTTTAGCAGCCATTATCTATGGCGAGTGATGGAGTTCTAATTTAGTAGCATCTGAAAGGCCACTGGTCTATTTCTTTATAGAGTGCTACAAGTGCCAAAGTTGCTTACAAATGTTTGAAGAAATGCAACTGATACTGCTATTTGGGGGGGGGGGGGAAACGACTATATGGAAGATTGGTCTGGATTTATATCTCTTTGCCTTCATTCATGATTGGATTGATATTCCACTTTCCATTCAGGAGGTCAAGAAGGCATACATGATGCCATCTCCTCTATTTTATTCCAACCAGAGCATTGTGGGGTAGAATAACAGGACCAAAGTTGCCAAGAGATTTCCATGGTTGAGGGACTGGACTCTTTGTCTCCTTGCTTCTAGTCCAAGGGTCTGCAACCCCCGGCTCTGGAGCCACATGTGGCTCTTTCATCCCTCTGCTGTGGCTCCCTGTCACTCAAAATATGCGTCACAACCGCCAATGTGCGACACCCGCAGGCACATGATTTATTGAGCTTTTCGACCCATCTTTTTTTTGGAGTTCAAAATGTTTTTGTTACATGCAGAACTAAAAATGTGTTTTCTCTGTAGCAGGTCATTGATTTCATAAATGCAAGACACTATAGTTTTTTTATACATAGCATAAAGGTAAAAAATGATATATGCAGTGTTATCTTCATTTTAGATGTCAAAAGGGTTTTGTGGTTCCCGGTGTTTTCTTTTCTGTGGGAAATGGGTCCAAATGGCTCTTTGAGTGTTTAAGGTTGCCGACCCCTGTTCTAGTCTAACATTTTGACTACTACCCAATACTGGCTCTATGTATCATTTGATGTAAAGCATCAAAATACCTTTCTATGATAGTTTGCCTCTGTGATTCAAAAGCTAGTACAAGAAAAATCTGAAAAGGTGCAGAATTTCAAACTGATGTCAAGTTTATTAGATCCTTCTCTGGGCTGTTATAGTTTATTTCAGCCAAGAGATAATTCTACCTGGTCCCTTAGGCTTCCATAACCAGTCACCAAGACACCAAACTGTTGACACGTGCATCATGATTTCATCTCCCAAATGATGTAGTTATGTACTTGGATTCTGACATCTGTCACTGACCTGTTTAGCTGTCTCATTTGTGTAATGATGTCACAATGATGACATGATGCACAGGCTATCTATCATCCCTTTCTTTCCTATTAAAGCTTGTAGTTGATTTTATAGGCTTTCTTTGAACCTTCCAATAACTGAAGGCCGAGCTGGACAAAGGAAATGTGAAAGGAAATTCTTCCTTCCAGGGTCCCCCCGCACCCCTTTTGGCTCCCAGGGGGCTAAGGGAGCTTGCTAGGCCCAACATGGGGCATGGGGGGTGCGATGCCCCCATGCCCCTTTTGGCTCCCAGGGGGCTGTAGGGAGGCTTGCTATGCCCAAAAGAGGTGCGGGGGGGCCTTCAAGGGAGAAAGAAAGAAAGAAACCCTCACTGTTTGGGGATCCCCACATGCACGGAATTTGAGTTGAGAGCTTATTGTAAGTGGCTGCTAAGCTATCCTCAGACTAAGCTAATCAACAGTGGAGCTCTAAGAATGCCAGATGATCAATAGGCATGTTCTCAATTTCAAAACTTCTGGGTTTTCTTTCCTGCTGCCAAAGACCTTCTGGGGTTCTTCACAGGGAGGGAGAAAGGGAGGGAGGGAGAAAGAGAGGGAGGGAGGGAGGGAAGGGTAAACTCTTTTAGTCACACTTCATCCTCACTGTTTGGGGATCCCCACGTGCACTGAGCTTGAGTTGAGAGCTCATTGAAAGTGCTATTAGCTATCCTTGCTCAGGCTAAGCTAATCAACAGTGGAGCTCTAAGAATGCCAGATGATCAATGGGCATGTTCTCAGTTTCAAAACGTCTGGCTTTTCTTCCTGCTACTAAAGACCTTCTGGGGTTCTACACAGGAAGGGAGGGAGGGAGGGAGGGAGAGAGGGAGAAAGGGAGGGAGGGAGGGAGGGAGAGAGAGAGAGAGAGAGAAAGAGAGAGAGAGAGAGAGAAAGAAGAAAGAAAGAGAGAGAAAGAAAAAGAAAAAGAAAAAGAGGAAGGAAGGGGGAGAGAGAGACAAGAAAGAAAAAGAGAGAAAGAAAGAAAGAGAGAGAGAAAGAGAAAGGAAGAGAAAGAAAGAAAGAAAGAGAAGGAGAAAGAAAGAGAAAGAAAGAGGAAGAAAGAGGAAGGGAGGAAGGAAGGGAGAGAAGAGGGGGGGGGGAGAAGAGGAAGGAAGCACCACAAACCCTGCCACTAGACGTGGCTTCAGACAACACTTTGAAACATCACAGCAATTTAGCGGTGGAAGCTATCTCGGAGGTCATCTAGTCCAACCCCATGCTGCATCAGGAAACCTTAAATTGTCTGAGTTATTTTGGTGCCTCTAACAGAGAGGAAAATTGCCAGAAAGGAGAAGGAGTTTACTAGGACAAGGCTGCCATGCAGAGGAAGGCAGATATAGTCCTTGACTTATGACCACAATTGAGCCCAAAATTTTGGTTGCCAAGCAAGAGCATTGTTAAGTGAGTTTCACCACATTTTACTCAATCCATGATATTTCCTGGCTCTAACAGTGATGTACAAGCTAGGGAAGAACATCTGAAGGCATGTGTAATGTTCTAATATACAGTAGTTATGGTTAAATGTGTGGCAGAAAGTGGACTCTGGGCGTGTTTTTGCAAATGCAGTAAGTGAAGTTGAATGTGTAGTTTTAGAAGAGCTGTGTGTGTGTGTGTACACACACATACAGTATATATAGTAGAAAATGTATCTTTTTGTGTGCCTGTGTGTAATATGTATGTACACATATGGCATATATACATAGGATTAAATAGTATATTTTGGATGTTCAGTAGTAGTAAATAGACAGGGAAATTGTATCTCGTTGAGGCCTTTGAGGCGAGGAGAGGCCAGGCACCCTAACCCTTGACGTGAGTGACGTCAAGTTGGCCTCGCCCACCCAGTCACATGACCACCCAGTCACATGACCACCCAGCAACTCCCACCCAGTCACATGACCGCAAAGCCACTCCCACCCAGTCACATGACTTGCCAAACCACTCCCACCCAGTCACATGACCACGAAGCCACGGCCACCATCACATGACCATCAAGCCACAGCCACAAAATAAGCCACGGCCACAGAGTGACATAAAAAAATTTTGGGAACCCACCCCTGCTTTAAACTCTTATTTGAAAAAGAATTTACAAGATCCTTTACAAGATCCTCAAATTCATATGCAAAAAAAAAAAAATTGCTGGCCAAAAGAAACAATTATTTTGTTTTTGTGGGAAGAAAAAGTTCTAATGCATAACCCACAAAAGAATTCTCTTTTGGATTTTATAGTTCTCTGACTGGTGTAATTCAGCAAAAATGCCTCAGCATGGATTTAAGGAGTGTGTTTTAGATAATGTACTTAATTGTACAGTACCATGAGAAATACAAGCTGTTTGAAAAAATATGGGTTTAAATGCAAAATTTTTGAGAGTTAAAGAAACTGAAATTAATGCAGAAGTGGGATGAAACAGATTTGCAAGTAGATAAGCCAGAATGAACACGAGCTAAGCCAAGAATAAGACTGACTTGTCTACCGAGTTTGAGAGATTGGTCTTCCCACTCTCTTGTGGCCTGATTGCCCACAGAGAGTGATCATGTCTACACCCCACTTTTTATTTTCTCTCCACGATAGTGCAAGAGTAATTTTTAGGGAATAACATACGGGAGTTACAGGAAAGGAAATATGGATGGTGTAACAGCTAAACCAGCCAGTTAAAATAAAAACGTCCATTTGGATTGGCCACAGACTGAATTTGGCTGGAAAACCTGGCTTCTGAATGCCAGCTAGTCTAGCATTCCTAACAGCTTAGCAATCAATCCTGAAGGAACCCAAGGGATTGATAATGGGCCACAGATACACCTTGGAAAATGTTCCTGCTTTTGTGACTAAATAATTATTGTGATTAATGTTCGCTGTCTTTATTATTCATTAGAAGGATAAAGAAGCATCTCTCTTAAGAGGGGGGGAAAGGATGACAAGTTTAAAATGATAAAGCCCTAACCTTTACAACTCCTTCTGCAAGATTGCTTTATGATTTCATGAAGCACTAGATTCCCTCATATGACCCAGATAACAACTTCTATTGGGGGGGGGGGATTGAAAGCATAAATGAAAAATTAAGTATAAAAGAGCCTTCATCTAAGAAAGAATAAGAGACATATTATTCTTAAACTGATTGAATGGCACCCAAGGAGGATGTATTTGCAAAGAAGCAAAAGATAACTATCGTTAGGAATTTAACTTCACTGTGGCTGCATTTTTATGTGCACATACAACGACTGATTACATTATTCCAGAGACTTTCTTGGATTAACAATAAACTGAGCCCTCACAAAATGGAATGTGTCATTCTCCTTCTTTACGTGTGGAATTTTAAGGACTTTGGTAATTGTTGCTTGTCTCTGGGTTGATATTCCAACCTACATGTGGATTTCTATGAGATGTGCTGATGTTTCTTGTTAAATCTCAGCGGCTTCTTCATTAGACAATCACTACGCTCAGAAAGCAAAGAATAGGCTTCCTGTAAAGCCAATTCCTTCCAGGTCCTAGCTGCAGATGATTCTGAAAACTTAACCCTGTTAGCATGAACAATCCCAGGGTACTGCCAATCATTTGTAAGACCATTAGTTTCCCTTTAAGGAAATCTCAGATGGGCATTCCAGATAAAGTGTAGGACGAAAACATTGACTTTAGTACAACCATCCAAATTGGATTCCTGGAGGGCAACTTTTTGGAACTTTAGTACTCTGTACTCTAAACCTTCACAGAAAGAATGAGATTAAGGTGGTTTCTTATTATGAAATGGCGTTCAGATCTCATTGCCATCCATGTTGTCACCAGAACTCAATGCAAATTTGAAAATCAGCTCAAGCCCCTAGACCAGTGATGGCGAACCTTTTCGGCACCGAGGGCCCAAACCGGAATGCGCGTGCATGTGTGTGCATGTGAGAGTGCTGGAGTGCCAGAATCCCGAAGATCAGCTGGCTGGTGCGCATGCCTGTTTTTTAGTGGGCCGTTCTTGGCCCGAAAAACGGCCTGAAAATGGCGCACAAAACTACCAAAACCCAAGCCGTTTTCTGGGGTGTTTTCAGCCCGTTTTCCGGCGCTCCGGCGCCCTCGAAGACCAGCTGGCCAGCATGCATGTGCACGCTGGAAACCAGAAGAGCAGCTGGCGACGGCGCGCGTGACCACAGAGAGGGCTCTGCGTGCCACCTCTGGCACACGTGCCATAGGTTTGCCATCATGGCTCTAGACATTTTATATCCATAATTTCAACTGAGGACAGAGAAAGTGAGGCTATCTTAACACCAATAACAATGTCAGATGACTGTAGCTTTACCAGGTCCTTGTCACTGTCCTTAGTGAACGTCTTCTCCTTTTCATCTTCATTTTTACTCCAACTGTAGGAAATCATATAGTTCATAATGGGTGGATGATAGATAATCTCTGGTTGATTCCAGGTCACCAGCAAGGCTGTTCTGTTAACGAGTTTCACTTTCATATTGACAGGAGGGGTACTGCAAACTAGACAAAAGGAGAAAAAGAAAAACACGATATGCTGTCAGCGTATGAAATGAGACAACAGTTGCCAGAGAATTGTATAAAAAAATAATTTTTCAGTCAGACTTGATCTTGAATTGTATCCAGCCGAGTATGTACATACGTACAGTTATTGTGACATAATGACAATATAAACTTGTAAACACCTAAATCTAGAATTTCAGTCATGCAGTTTCTGAGATGCTTGTCTCTCTATTGCCTCAAGAATTACCGAAGAGGAATCTGAAGAGAGCTGCTTAAAATAAGCTCTTCTGACCATGCTTTTATTTTTGAAGTTTTTATTTTATATTGCAGCAAGAGAAAATATAATTAATGCAGATCCAGTGGACCGGGCATAAATAAAATAATCAGAATCACTAAGATGACATAAATGCCTTACAACCCTGCAATGCAATGTCTGTTTAACCAAAGTACTATGAACATTGCTGCCTGAGTATATTTTCAGAATGAAACACTCTTTATGACCTCTTAAATTTGGATATCAATTTATGGGACAGGCAAGAAATCCAGATGCACATTTCTCTTTCTCAGGTTTAAGAACAAATTGACCGACAATTGAATCTGAAAGACACATATTGCTCGCTCTATCTATCTATCTATCTATCTATCTATCTATCTATCTATCTATCTATCTATCTATCTATCTATCTATCTATCTATCTATCATCTATTCATCCACCCACCCACCCACCCACCTTCCATTCATTCAATTTCTATAGTTGCCTGTCTCAAGCAAGTGATTCTGAGCAGCGAACAATTATAAAACAGTTACAATACAATACAAATTAAATATATATATGGCAGTCAAGAAAAAAATGTCATCATAGATGTCAATGTAGCCAGAAAGCAGGGTCCTTCACGCCTTAAGGGCCTCAGAAACCCAGGCCTTCAAGGTTCTACAGAAGGCCAGCAGGGCTGAGGTAATCCTCAACTCTGAGAGGAGGGCAGGGTGTACAGCAGAGAAGGCCCATTTTCTAGTTCCCGCCAGTTGACATTTCCTCTGGAGCCTAAAAATCATAATTCAAAAATGATTGTCCATGCATCTAACCTGCTGTAACTATGGGTTCCTCTATGTAGTAGTGAGGCTAATCCACCACTTGAGTCACTGCAAAAGTAATACTATGACAGTTTCTCCCAAACTGGGGACTAATTTCCCAGAACTCCTTTGCACTTATTAGTAAAGTATTCTGTTAGCTGTAGCGGAATAGGTGTGAAGCACCTTATGGAAATCTATATTTTATAATGATTATAAATGTGGGAGTATAGATCATCATATAGGATTTTCAGCGGAGGAAGAAATCACTGCAACCACATCAAATTATTTCTAATATTAAGGAATGGGCAGAATAGAGATCATAACTCAGCAATCATAAATTTATGAGGAAAACCCAAGTGTAAATATATACCAGTTCTAAGGGGAAGTCAGGTGAAATGATAAGCCATGTTTGTGAAACTAACTGCTGAATCTCTGAATCACACAGGCAGAATCTTTCCACACACTCTTAAGTGACAGAAATAAATATATCTTAATGGTGAACGCTAGATGGCACTAATAGGCTACTGATAAAAATCACATCCCCCCCTCACCCCCAATAGTTATTTTAAGATAGGAGTCCATGATTCAGGCATTCAGATGCTCTTGAAAAATTCTAAATCCATGGCCCCTGAGAATATCAGATAATGAGGTGCAGTGAAGGATCCCCTGACCACATCCCCAAAGTCAATAGGGTATATCCGGGCATCCAATCTTGGCAACTTTAAAACTTGTTGGACTTCAAGTATAGCTGGCTGTGGAATTCTGGGAGTTGAAGTCCACAAATCTTAAAGTTGCCAAGCTTTAAGAGTGGTGTACATGGTCATTGGTGTACATGGTCATTTGTACCATTCAAAACCCTTCTCCAGCATTGCTGAAGTGGCCATCAGGATTCATATCACTCATATTGCAGCTACATCATGGGCTAGTGAAGAGGGAGGAGTGGCTGTATTAGTAATTGTAGTTCACCTTTGAGACTCAAGAAATATTGTCTTTGAAAAGCTTATGACCCGTAGGAAAAACAGTTGGGGACTTGGGTTGATTTTAGGGGAGTTATCCAAAATTTAAGAGAGACGTTGCCCTGCACTCTCCTATCTCCCTTTTCTTTGCATGTCCTTCTCTACGCCTTCTGTGTTCTATATTATTCTATGTAATATATCTGAAGAGACGGATGTCCATGAAATATGGCTGAGAACCATAACTTCCTTACATTAATTTAAGAAGAAGAGCATGGAAAGCTTTATTGAAAGAACTGAACAAAGCATTTTAATTATGCAGAGGTTACGTGCTGACAGTCTACAAGGGAGAGGCCGTGAACCCACAATAATGGTGAGAAGCATGTGACTTTACGGCATCCGTCCAGCTTGTAAAACCATCACTGCACATTATATCTGCAAATCCCATTCAATAGCTGTTAATCTACATAGTGGAATTAGGAAGTTTCATTGTCCCTTTTTCTCTTGTAAAAAATAGAAACCTCCAAAAATGAGGAGGCTGGTGAAAGAATCTGAAAAATGAAGTCAAGAGGGTAAATTTCTTCACAGTATCTTCACATGGTTCCTCCAGTTTTTGAGACTCCACTGGAATATATAGTACAGTATCAGAATGGGCCAATCAAATCTAGGAAGAGGCCAGCATGCCTTTTTTAGTAGTAGCTGGGAAGCTGTAAAAGTTATGAAGGCTTCCTGCAGGAAACGAGAAGCCTGTCCTAATGAGGAGAATAAAACGGAACAGAAGTCCTGGCAGAAATATTGTGCAGATGGTAAAAAGATACATAGAAAAAGAACCCTAAGTCAAAAAGCCATTAAGGAAAACAATCAGAAGCTTTTAAACATATGTTCAAAACAATACACAGCCCCCCCCCCCCAAAAAAAACCCCAAAATAGCCATAGAGGGTGATTGGGCCACCAGACAATGAAGAATAAAAGGGATGCTGAAAGAAGACAAGAAGGCTACCATGAAGGATTTTGGATTTGCAGTTGCCTTTGCTATATAAGATAGGAACAGATAGCCAACCGTACCTTGAAATTGGAACAGAGTAATGGAAACCTTCCTTCCACTGAGTGGTAATCGGTTTAAAAAGCTCAAAGAATCAAAATAGAGGGGAAATTTTCTCAGAGAAAGGAAGGAAACAAGAAGTAGAATTTCTCAAAGATCTATGTCCATAAATGATCATGATATGGAGACTAACACCGAGCCAAATCTGCAGATGACATCATAGTATTCAAGGTGGTGAAAAATGAAATGTGAAGAGTTCCAGACAGATCTCTTGAATTAGATCTTGGAGTCCTGGTGGACAACCATTTAAATATGAGCCAGTAATGTGCAGCAGCTGCCAAGAAAGCCAACACAGTTCTAGGCTGCATAAACAGAGGGATAGAATCAAGATTACGTGAAGTGTTAATACCACTTTATAATGCCTTGGTAAGGCCACACTTGGAATACTGCATCCAGTTTTGGTCACCACAATGCAAAAAGGATGTTGAGACTCTAGAAAGAGTGTAGAGAAGAACAACAAAGATGATTAGGGCACTGAAGGCTAAAACATATGAAGAACGGTTGCAGGAACTGGGTATGTCTAGTTTAATGAAAAAAAGGACTAGGGGAGACATAATATAATAACAGAGTTGGAAGGGACCTTGGAGGTCTTCTAGTCTAACCCCCTCCTTAGGCAGGAAACCCTACACCACTTCAGACAAATGGTTATCCAACATCTTTTTAAAAACTTCCAGTGTTGGAGCATTCACAACTTCTGGAGGCAAGTTGTTCCACTGATTAATTGTTCTAACTGTCAGGAAATTTCTCCTTAGTTCTAAGTTGCTTCTCTCCTTGATTAGTTTCCACCCATTGCCTCTTGTCCTACCCTCAGGTGCTTTGGAGCAGGGGTCACCAACCTTTTGGACCTTAGGACCATTAAATTCATAATTTTAAATCCCGCAGACCACTAAAATGGTCTGCCTAATGACCAGCTGGGTGGGCATGGCTAGGTGGTCATGTGACTGGATGGGCGTGGCCAACTAGATGTCACACACGTTGAGGGGCGCCTCGCTGGCCTCTACTCGCACCTCCCCTCCCAGGCACTCCTCGCCTACCTGCCCAGGCTCCTTAGTGCCCCAACAGGAAGCAATTGTTGGAGCTAAGCAGCCACCATGAGAAAGAGTTGGCAAAACAGCTGGCTCAGTTCAAATTGGATCTCGCCGAGGAGGCTCAGCAACTGTATTCTTCTGGCATTTTTTTTTCCACTCTAATCTGGTCCATACCCTGGTATTTCCCTGATGCCAAGAACCCCCACCAAACTGGGCCAAGGCCTCTCAGGCACTTGACAAGAGCACAGTTATAATCCTTGTGGTATACTAGGATGAATCTACTTTAATCAACATGAAGTGGAGACACTTTTCACATCTGCAGCAATTTAATTACAGAGCTTCTTTCCCTTGCATTTCCTATTGCCTTAAAGCATATTTAACCTTGTGTTTCTTAGCCTTGAGCTGAGCAACCTTGGGTTGTTGATAATCAACATGCCTTCCCTGAGAAATTCTACTGTGCCTACAATATAATCCTTTTCTACCTTGTGCATATTTGGAAGGATCAGAAACCAACCTGGATCCAAAAACCAGATACAGAATGGGAGGAGTAAGTCCTACCTCTATTTCCATAGGATTATAGGTCATCCTCGACTTATAAGTGGTTTCTTAATGACCATTAGAAGTTATAATGGACCCCCACAAAAGCTACTTACAGCAGTCACCTTGGCTGCTTGGCCAACCAGCTCACTTTTATGGCTTTTTGCAGTATCCCATGGTTATATGACTGTGATTTGTGAGGGTTTTTTTTTTTTGCTGGTTTCTGGTATTTACTTCCACTTTCTGGCAAAAAACGCCCATTGGGGAAATGGCAGGCTGGCATTTTTCTTCCCACTTTCCCCACCTAACTATGAATAATGGGCAGAGACGGGTGACATCCAATAGCCAAAATAAGGTCTTCCAGAAATGTGTTGTGAACCTATCTGACTGATGTCGAGTAAGCGTGTGAAAAGACTGTCATTATCCTCGGTTCCTGTGGTTTGTTCTAACTTCTACAGCACAGGATAGTGAAGTATTTCTAGAAAATGGCTCCAGGTTTGATAGGCCTTTTCAAACGACTGAAAGGAAAACTTCCTGCTTAAAACTATGAGAACTTTGTTCAGCTATTGAGAAGAAGAAAAAAATACACAAGGGAGGAAGTTGCCTGGAAACTCAGAGCAGATTGCTGACGTACAACTCCCAAGGCGAAATCAGCCTGACTAACACGGAGGTGAGAAGATGGATGAGGGGCTAAGAAGCGAATATCTGTTTGAGTTAATGCAAGGCTGATTTGGAATCTCACTGAAAGAGATACCCGTCTGGACAAGCTGAGGCAGCGACGCGAGAGAGAGAATCAGTGACACAGACAAATCAGAAATGAATTTATAGTAAACACTGGCAAATCCCAAGGAAGCTATACACCTTTGATAGTGTAGGAGCTCCCAAGATAAAATAGACTTTACTTTCCCCGGATCTATTTGAACTCCTTCAGAGGAAATATAATACAGTGTCTGAAATAATATCCTAGACAGACATATTAAAGTCACATTTCTCCAGCATAACATAGAAACTGCTTTTGAAGGAGTTGTGAACAACATGATCAATATGGAAGGCACGATACCCAGAATGCATAAACAAATCCTCCAAACGGGCTAGCTAGAACTTGTCCAGGAAATAATGAAAAATATTACTCATAAATCTCTCAAAGATTGATGGACTATTTGCAAATCTGAAGGCCAATGTTATATATTCACACTTCCTGTAGTGACAGGCAATTTCTGTGGGAAGTCTACAGTACGCCTCTCTTTCATATGAACGACACTGTAAGCTCTCTTGAAGTCCAACCTGTAGGCGCTCTTGAAGATACAATAGCAATAGCAATAGCACTTAGACTTATATACCGCTTCATAGTGCTTTACAGCTCTCTCTATGCGGTTTACAGAGTTCAGCATATTGCCCCCAACAATCTGGGTCCTCATTTTACCGACCTCAGAAGGAATGAAGGCTGAGTCAACCTTGAGCCGGTGAGATTTGAACAGCTGAACTGCTGAACTGCAGTGCTGCTTTTAACCACTGCGCCACCTCGGCTCAACCTTCTCATATTTGCAATGAGAAGGTTCGTTAACGATTAGACAATTCAAGATCTTGTAATCAAGGAATGTACTCGGGGAACAATTATTTTTGAGAGGGAAAAAGTCGCCCCATTGGCAGTGGATGGAGAAGAGTGCAGGTGTATTTTTATGATTCTTATTAATAAATTATTTTAAGCAGAGCTGCTTGAAATAATTTATTGATAAGAATCATAAATATGATTGGAGTATGGGTGCCATGTGGGAATTTATGTTCCTGGAAGAAGATTATACAATCACAGAATCAATGGAAGGCAGGGTTTGAGTTTCTCCTTCCCCTCAGAAATCTACCATATTTGGAAGGCAAGGATGATTAGTTCTATTTTTTTCTGAATTGATTGGAGTCCCCTCCCCCCCGCAACCTCCTTGCAGGATATGAGTCTTGCATCCAGGGGGCACTGAAGGATGTCTTTGTGGTTCCAGTGAACATGTGGATTGTGTGTGTGTGAAGCCAGTCCATTTCTACCCTAGGAATACTAAAGCATGTGAGGGAAAGGTGAAGAAGAGCTAAAAAGAGCTGGTGATGATTCCTGGTGGTGAGTTGCAGTGATTTACTACTCTCCACGATAGGACCTGAACATGACAGTTGGCCACAAATCATCTCAACCCTATCAAGAGAGTTGACAGGCTGTGTAAGAAGAGTACATTTGTGTACACAGATGATTTAATGAAGTTGCCAGTAATGCCAAAATCTATTAGAGCCTGTCTTCCAAGTGCAAAATGAGATTTGCAAAGTAACAGGAATGGCTAAATGTCCTTATGCAGCTCTGCAAGTCTGGCTTCTGCTGAACCTCTGGTTACTGCAGCTTTGGAACCTCTGGAGATGGGACCATCCCAATTCCTGACAGAGCCTGAATAAGAGCCTTTAGAGCACCTGTTGGCCAAATGCCCTTCTTGCCATAATTACAGTGCTCTGCTGATGCAATGGCACCAGAGGTGGGTTGCTGACGGTTCGGACCGGTTCTTTAGAACCGGTAGCTCTGACTCCAAACCGAGAGCAAACCGGTTCTCTGTATCCGTGAAAGTGGGCCCGGCCACCCGCCCCTGGATTATGCCGACCTTTATCTCTGCTTCCGAAGCCCAGCTGATCCGGGGAGGCAGATTTAATTGCCGCTCAGCAGCTGTTTTCTGTGCTCCTTGGCTAGTTTGCAATGCGGAAGGTTTTTTTTTTGTGAAGCACTGAGCATGCCCAGATGATCACTTCCTGGAAGGGACATGCGGGCGGGCACGAGTGAAGCAAGTGCGTGTGCGCAAAACGTTGCGATGCGAACCGGTTGGGAAGGTAAGTAGAACCCACCCCTGAATGGCACCCTCATTTATAATGGCTAGATTCTTCACAGCACAGACAGAAGTGGATAGTAAGCAGGCTTCTGTTGAATCCCAGCTGCATGGGTTTAACTTCGGAGGTCTCCAATGTATACAGTCAGGTCCAGAAATATTGGGACATCGACACAATTCTAACATCTTTTGCTCTATACACCACCACAATGGAGTTGGAATGAAACAAACACAATGTGCTTTAACTGCAGACTGTCAGCTTTAATGTGAGGGTATGCACATCCAACTCAGGTGAACGGTGTAGGACTTACAGCAGTTTCCATATGTGCATCCCACTTGTTAAGGGACCAAAAGTAATGGGACAACTGGCTTCTCAGCTGTTCCATAGCCAAGTGTGTGATATTTCCTCATTACCCCAATTACAATGTGCAGATAAAAGGCCCAGAGTTCATTTCAAGTGTGCTATTTGCATTTGGAATCTGTTGCTGTCAACTCTCAAGATGGGATCCAAAGAGCTCTATCAGTGCTTCACTATCAGTGAAGCAAGCCATCATTAGGCTGAAGAAAGAAAACAAACCCATCAGAAAGATAGCAAGAACATTAGGCGTGGCCAAAACAACTGTTTGGAACATTCTCAAAAAGCAGGAACGCACCGGTGAGCTCAGCAACACCAAAAGACCTGGGCGACCACGGAAAACAACTGTGGTGCATGACCGAAGAATTCTTTCCCTGGTGAAGAAAACACCCTTCACAACAGTTGGCCAGATCAAGAACACTCTCCAGGAGGTAGGTGTATGTGTGTCAAAGTCAACAATCAAGAGAAGACTTCACCAGAGAGAATACAGAGGGTTCAACACAAGATGTAAACCATTGGTGAGCCTCAAAAACAGGAAGGCCAGATTAGAGTTTGCAAAACAACATCTAACAAAGCCTTCACAGTTCTGGAACAAGATCCTATGGACAGATGAGACCAAGATCAACTTGTACCAGAGTGATGGGAAGAGAAGAGTATGGAGAAGGAAAGGAACTGCTCATGATCCTAAGCATACCACCTCATCAGTGAAGCATGGTGGTGGTAGTGTCATGGCGTGGGCATGTATGGCTGCCAATGGAACTGGTTCTCTTGTATTTATTGATGATGTGACTGCTGACAAAAGCAGCAGGATGAATTCTGAAGTGTTTCGGGCAATATTATCTGCTCACATTCAGCCAAAAGCTGCAGAACTCATTGGACGGCGCTTCACAGTGCAGATGGACAATGACCCAAAGCATACTGCAAAAGCAACCAAAGAATTGTTGAAGGGACAGAAGTGGAATGTTATGCAATGGCCAAGTCAATCACCTGACCTGAATCCCATTGAGCATGCATTTCACTTGCTGAAGACAAAACTGAAGGGAAAATGCCCCAAGAACAAGCAGGAACTGAAGACGGTTGCAGTGGAGGCCTGGCAGAGCATCTCCAGGGATGAAACCCAGCATCTGGTGATGTCTATGCGTTCCAGACTTCAGGCTGTGATTGACTGGAAAAGGATTTGCAACCAAGTATTAAGAAGAGAAAGTTTGATTTATGATTATCATTCTGTCCCATTACTTTTGGTCCCTTAACAAGTGGGATGCACATATGGAAACTGCTGTAAGTCCTACACCGTTCACCTGAGTTGGATGTACATACCCTCACATTAAAGCTGACAGTCTGCAGTTAAAGCACATTGTGTTTGTTTCATTCCAACTCCATTGTGGTGGTGTATAGAGCCAAAGATGTTAGAATTGTGTCGATGTCCCAATATTTCTGGACCTGACTGTAGGTGGAGTGGGAGAGAGAAGGGAATGAAAGGAAATAACACAGCACCTTCACTTCCCATACAAACTTCCCCAACATCCATGTCCAAGCAGATCAGTTTTTCTGAACCAAACCGTTAAGCCACTTCGTTTCAGCTCATCTCTTGAACCATAAGCTGAAATAATATCGCGTACTCCTGCCCTGAACATTTCAATCTATTGATGAGGGCAAGTCTCAAAGTTGGCTCTTATCTACCAGACAGACTCCTCAAAATTAGCTCTCAAGGGTGCTGTGCTGTTATCTAAATCAGGACTAGCCAGCAGGAGAAGAGAGGATGCGTGGCCTGCAGCTAACCTCAGTCAATAGACTCATCAAGAATCTACAAGGATTCAATCAACAGAGAAGCTCTTGGATCTCAAGAACATACATTGTCCACTCAAAACAAGGAAGGTTTGGAGGCACATCATATTTATCTGGCAAGGATGTAGGCATTTGCTTTCAAATGGCTGCAGAAGCAGCAGCAACTCTTGGTCTTGGATATGATGGGGCTCCTGTTGGATGAGTGCTCATTTGTTGTTATGATGGTGGTGGCTGGCTCTGCCTACCTGCTAGGCTGATTGCTTCTTAGTCTGGGTTCCTTGGTCCATCTGAGTATTGGAGAAAGGTATTGACAAACTAATTAATGATTAATAAAGCCTCCTTGAGGACCAGTGGCTATTTTTCTGATTCTTGAACATGGGATGGCTCTCCTCCAGCTGTTGGAGAAATGTGAGATTCTGGATGAGGGCGATCAAGCTGTTGATCTCTCCAGAACTGAACTATGAAAAGCTTCCCAGATATTTGACATGCCACAGCTGGATAAGAATCTTTGCTGTATGATAGGATTTTAGATTTATTAGATTTATTATTAGAGTTGGAAGGGACCTTGCAGGTCATCTAGTCCAACCCGCTGCTCAAGCAGGAGTTCCTACATCATTTGAAACAGATGGCAGTCCAGTCTCTCCTTGAAGGTCGCAAGTGTTGGGGCTCTCACAACCTCCGCTGGCAAGCTATTCCACTGGTTGATCGCTGTCACCGTCAGAAAGTTTCTCCTCACTTCCAGGTTGAATCTCTCCTTGGTCAGCTTCCATCCGTTATTCCTTGTTTGGCTTTCTGGCGCCATAGAGAACAGCCTGATCCCCTCCTCTCTGTGGCATCCTCTCAAGTATTGGAACACTGCTATCATGTCACCCCTGGTCCTTCTCTTCGCCAGACTGGCCAAGCTCAGTTCCTGCAACCTCTCTTTGTATGTAAGCCTTTTTAAGCAGCCGATTGCCTTCTGACCACATACAGTGGAGACAATGTGACCTGTGGTTGTGGACATAACCAACCAGCTCTAGAACTTGAAACACAACCGAGTCTCCTATCCAAAGACTAATCATTATTTTTTTTCCACTTAGACCAGATAAAATAACCCAAACTAAGCTAAAATGTGGTTGAGCTATAGGGGAAAAAGCACAGGGTTGCATAGAAATTTGGCAGCGCACACTCTCTTCCTAATGATCAAAAGGAGAAAATTCCTTCCCCTTCACGCAGCCAAGTTGATTTCTCACGCTGATAGAAGAACAATGAATATAATAACGCACCAGCCACTGTTCACAGAATCAATTCCCATAATGTGCTAGGACTTGGCTGAAACCAATTTTAAAGCTGCCCCCCCCCTTTTTTTCTGACATGAAAAGAAAACCAGATTATGATCGGAAGAATGCTGGATGCCTATCTACATTCCAAAGGATTTTCTTCCACAGGACTACCTTATGTGAGATGAAGAACTTTTAGAGTTAAAAGTTAAAGTTTAAAAGAACAACCTTTAAAGCCCCTCCCAAGGAGGGCCTATATGCAACTGCAGGTTGTGCACCGGTTACACCCTTTCCTGGACCAACAGTCCCTGTTTACAGTTACCCACAGCCTAGTCACCTCCCATCTTGACTATTAAAACATGCTCTACATACTGCCCTTGAAAAAGTCTCTGGAAGCTTCTAGCGGTTCTAAAGGCAGCAGCCCCTATGGTTTTGTGCAAGTCTAGATTTGAACCTGTGTCATCTCTCTTGTGGGAACCTGTACTCGCTGTTGATTTGCTTCCAGGTGCAATTCAAGGTGCTGGTTGTCACCTTCAAAGCTCTACAAGGCTTCAGTCCAAATTACTGTATGTGGTCTTTTCTCAGTCATATCTACCTGACTCACCAAAACAGGGAGGCAGGGAATGTTACAGGTCCCCTCTCCTAAGTAGGTCCATCTATTCTAGTGGGATCAAGGAGAAAAGCTCCCTCCTTATGGAATATCATATCTGCAGAGCAGGGGTGACATTCATATTTTCCCCCTACTGGTTCTGTGGGCATGGCTTGGTGGTGGTGGTGTCATGTGACTGAGTGGGCGTGGTCAACTTGACGTCACTCACGGCCAGGTGGGGCGGCACCATCCCACCAAGTCACGCCCACAGAACTGACAGAAAAGTTCGGCCAAGTCTTCTAGCGTTCAACCTGGCTGCTTCTCGCCTCCTTCTCATGTTTGCTCTGTGTGTATGAGCCCAAGGAGGAGGAGAGAAGGAGTGAGTGGGAGGGGTGGGGCGGGGAGGGGCCAGTCAGTGGTGGGATTTACCGGTTCTTCGAACTGCGCATAATCGCCAGCACCGATTCTGTAGAATCTGTCCGAACCTGCTGAATTTCACCCCTGCTGCAGAGATAAGATTGGCCTCCACTTTGACACTATTTTTTTTTACAAAGGCCGACATGTTTTTCCAGAGGGCCTGGGGATCGCAGAATGGAATGGCTCCCATTAATGGCTCATTTGATTGTTGTTGCCAGGAGGGTTATTAATTTTCTATTGTTTTGTTTTGGGCTTTTGTCCTCGTAAGCCGCCCAGAGTCACCGAGAGTGAGTTGGGCAGCCGTATAAATTTTCTTAAATAAGTAAAATAAATAAATGCCGTAAGTTAACTTTTCTGGGTCCAAAAGCTATAGCTGATCTTGGGAGACTTTATATGAGGTCACTCTTCTAGGTGGAGCCAAGATGTATTACCAACAGGCATTTACAGGATGAAAAATAAAGTTCATTTGTGATGCAATGAAAAATAAACTTGCTAAATAACTACACAGTTCGTATCGTTACAGTAGCCCTTGAGTGATGACCATAATGTAGCCCTACTCATCACGGTCGTAACTTGTGACAGCTGTACATCGAATCCCCCACGTGACCAACCCAATTTTACAACTTTTCCAGTGGTCCTTAAACAGCTGCTGCCATTGTTAAAGCGAACACCACAGTTATTAAGTGAACTAATCATTCACTATGTGCCGGTTTTGCTGAAAACCGCAAGTAAATACTGGGCAAAAACTGTCTTACGATGCACTCGTGTGACTTTAAGATGCTGCAAATCGCCATAAATACGGCCTGGGTGATGAGTGTCCAAAATGGGGTCACATAACTGCATCTCCCTGATCATCAGAACCTGGGTTGCATGTACCCCCCAGGAAGAGGTGGGTTCCTCCCGGTTCGCACCGGTTCTATAGAACCGGTAGCAAACCACCGGTGACATCACAATGATGTCACGGAACCGGTTCTGTCGGTGCCGGTACCATCTTTCTTTGGGAATTGTTTTGGATTTTTTAAAAAATAAAATTTCCAGGTTTTTTTTTCTTCTGTGCATGCGCAGAAGCTGAGTTTCCAGCACTGCGCATGCATCGCCATCTTGTTTTTGGCTTTTTTGGGGGGGGGACTTTTTTTTGGATTTTGGGGCACTGTGCATGCGCGCGCGGCGACATGGCACGGGAGGAAGTGAACTGGCAGCGAGGTAAGTTAGAACCCACCCCTGCCCCCAGGGGAGGTCCACTGTAAATTCGAACTGTCGCTAAATGACTGGTCATAAACCAAGGACTACTTGTAATCCCCAGATGCTGAATGTTTAAAAATTACAATTTACTAGCAATTCTTGTTTGGGTCTGGGGTTTACACACACCACTTCATGTTCTGTATTTTCTGCTTGAGCAGAGACGATGCCTATTAGATCCCAGAGCAAAAGCATTCATCCCGATTCTGATTCAGTAGCACCTTTACCCTTAATTGACTGAGTGGGAGAAAACACAGGACACGGAAGTGGTTTGGGTGGGATGTGCTATCCATTTCCTAGTTTAAACATGATATGCGAATGGACTTTATTAACTGTATGCGAATGCAGCACACAACTGAATTATACTTGTAGTTTAGGGCATAACAGCAACAGGGATGAAACAAGGGAGAAGATGCCATATTAAATATATTAACTATATTTATAACTGAATCCTCGACTCTAGTCATGTTCTGCTTGGAAGAACCTTAGGTGATATTATCCATCAGTGGTTTTCAATCTCGTATAAGGATGTCTCACATTGCTATCACACATTGTATAGGGGATACTATATTTAATTCAAGCTGCAATCACACATACTATATAAGATATTCTACAGCTAATTCATAGTGCTAGACACTAAAATTTAAAAGAGAAACAAAAAGAAAGCAGATAAAAAATATATTTGAAAAGTCTTTTGGGTTTCCTGTTTTCTCCTCCCTGAAATATATATACACATACACATACACAAACACCCATCCCCACCCTATCTATCAATCTATCAATCTATCAATCTATCAATCTATCAATCTATCAATCAATCAATCAATCAATCAATCAATCAATCAATCAATCAATCAATCAATCAATCAATCTATCTATCTACCTACCTACCTACCTACCTACCTACCTATCTATCATCTATCATCTATCTATCTATCTATCTATCTATCTATCTATCTATCTATCTATCTATCTATCTATCTATCTATCTACCTACCTACCTACCTACCTACCTACCTACCTACCTACCTATCATCTATCTATCTATCTATCTATCTATCTATCTATCTATCTATCTATCTATCTATCTATCATCTATCGATCTATCATCTATCGATCTATCGATCTATCGATCTATCGATCTATCGATCTACCTACCTACCTACCTACCTACCTACCTACCTACCTACCTACCTACCTACCTACCTATCTATCTATCTATCTATCTATCTATCTATCTATCTATCTATCTATCTATCCATCCTAATAGAACCACGGGAATGTAACCTTAAAGGCTGAAGGATTTTTAAGTCAAATGTAG
This sequence comes from Diadophis punctatus similis, assembly GCA_023053685.1. Taxonomy (NCBI): domain Eukaryota; kingdom Metazoa; phylum Chordata; class Lepidosauria; order Squamata; family Dipsadidae; genus Diadophis; species Diadophis punctatus. The sequence continues at coordinate 227,896,938 of JALIGW010000002.1, forward strand.
AGGTTCTGAAGTGTGATAAGCATCTGTTTGACAGTACAATACAAATAGAAACTGTCAGTGGAGGAAAATGCTGATATTTTGAGAATATCCATTAAAGAGATAGCATTCACTGGGATGTAATTAGCTACATACTGGCATCATGTGTTTGTGAAATGATGGCTATAAGACTAACACACACACACACACACACACACACACACACACACACACACACACACACACACACACACAGAGCATTTCATAAACGCATGGCACAACATAGGAGAACAAACACAGCAGGACAAGATTCAGCAGTCCACCTGCATTTAAAAGACAAAGGCCACTCTTTTGAAGACAACATATTTTCAACACAGAGGACCACTGGTTTGAAAGAGGGGTCAAAGAGGCCATTTATGTCAAAACTGAGCAGCCCTCTCTCAACAGAGGCGGGAGGGAATACGACATCATCTATCTCCAATCTACAACACAGTCCTTTCAACAGTTCCAAGAAGGCTCCACACCCATTTGCACCACTCAGGTGACCCTGAGGACACAGATAAACCTCCAGGTGACCTTAACGATCCGCTAAAAGAATGCAAATGACCAGCTGTCTGCAAGGAGTATAAATCCTTCCATTCCCCACTATCTAGTTAGAGCTGAAGAAGATGAGAAGTGAAACGTCTTCAAAGAAAAACCAGAAAGTCCAGTTGCCTCTTGAAAAAAGCACCTTTGGGACAACCATGACCTGGATGGCTGAGAATCTCCATAGACGTCTGTCTGTCTAGGTTAGATGTATATAGCCTATTCAGAACCTATATATATCTTAAGTGGAGTCACTTCCCCTTTCTCTCCTTTCTTTTTGGTTCTTTCAACTCTCCACTGCTTCAGAACCTCAGTATCATCCCAGCATTGCCAATCTTATACTATCTATGAATATTGTTTCTAGATCTGCTTCTTGTTGTGGGTTGAATGCATACACAGGAAGTCCTCGACTTACGACCACAAGTGAGCCCCAAACGTCTGTTGCTAAGTGAGACATTTGTTAAGTGAGTTTGCCCCATTTTATGACCATTCTTGTAACAGTTTTTAAGTGAACCAATGCAGTTGTTAAGTTAGTAACCCGGTTGTTAAGTGAATCTGGCTTCCCCATTGACTTTACTTGTCAAAAGGTGGCCAAAGGGGATCACATGAGCCCAGGAGATTGCAGTCTTCATAAATATGAATTAATTGCCAAGCATCTGATTTTTGATCATGTGATCTACGGTCATAAGCAGAGGTGGGCTGCTGCCGGTTCGGACCAGTTCGCCCGAACAGGTTGTTCCGATTCTGCGTGGTTCGGAGAACTGGCAAATTGGACCACCGGCTGGCCCCCGCCCCTGCCCGTTTTTGGGCTGTTTTTCTGGCAAAAACTGACCCCCAAACTGGCCTGAAAACCGGCCTGAAAACAGCCCAAAAACGCCCCAAAAAAGGCCATTTTTCAGGCTGTTTTCAGGTCATTTTTCCAGCCAAGATCAGCCCAAAAATCGGCCTGAAATGGCCTGAAAAAAGGCCTGAAATCGCCCCCAAAACAGCCTGAAAACAGCCCAAAATAGCTGGCGAGAGGAAGAGAAGCCGGGTGAGCCAGACCCAGATGTGTCCCTGGTCCCCTCATCCCAGAAGCAGCAACCTCGCACTGTTCCCCTCTCTGCTATCCCCCTTCTTCGCACGGGATCACCCAGCAATGAAGACAGAGAGAGAGAAGGGGGCGGCATTTCTGTGTGCTCCCGTTTCTGTGTGGCACTCTCAATGCTAGCGGCCGCCGCTGCCCCCTTCTCCCTCTCCATCTCCACTGCTGGGTGATCCGGTGCGAAGAAGGGGGCTAGCAGAGAGGGGAAAGTGCGAGGTTGCTGCTTCTGGGATGAGGGCACCCGGGAAGCGTCTGGGTCCAGCTTATCCAGCTTCTCTTCCTCTCACAGCTAGCTTTCCCATTCTAGCTTGATATAGTCTCTCTCTCTCTCTCTCACACACACACACACACACACACAGAGGTTGGATCTTTCTTTCCTCCGCCCCCCCCCGGAGACCCCTGGATTCCCTCCCCAACCCTGCCTGTACCATACATGTGATGTTCGTCCATTGTATTCGAAGAGGACCTTGACATCTATCAATTGGGGGTGATGTCAAGACTTGCGCATGAATTGGATTAAAGTGAGGGAGAGGTGCGCATAGTCAGCCTCACTCTCTCTTCCCAGATTCCATCTTGCTCCAAATAGCAGGACAAGAGTCGAGACAGTTGGAGATGGGCTGGGCGCAGTGGTTGACCAGGGCATCTTTCGTGTCTTGCCGTGCTCTTAGCGCACATCACTTGCAGAGACCGCCTTCATGATCGTTGTCCTATTCTAGTAGGTTGCATCCGCTCAGTCCGCCAGAATCTGTCTTCACATGCTCGGGATAGACAAGTCCCTATCTCACCGAAGGTCGATGACCCAACAGCTACTCTCAACCTGGTTTGGCCAGCCTGTCGAAGCTGTTGCCCAGGGTGTGGCCACTGCGCATGCTACAGCTGCTAGGAGCCACAGGTGAGAGCTGAGTTACAGGTGGGGATCAAAGGTGACCGAGCTGCCCTAAAAGCTGCCCTAAAATGAGCTACCGTAAAAGGACACGACATGCCCCTACACCAGAGGTGCTACCCCTCCCTGAGTACCATACATGTACCATCCACACAAGTGACATACAATTGGCCATGCCCATTCAGTCACATGACCCCCCAGCCACGCCCCCCCAGCCAGTCATTAGGGCAGAGAACCAGTTGTTAAAAAATTTGGGGCCCACCATTGGTCATAAGTGTGAAAACTGGTCATAAGTCACTTCTTTTCAGTGCCGTTGTAACATTGAATGGTCTGTTCAAACGAACTGTCGTAAGTTGAGGACTACCTGTATGTATTTTACTTTATTTAAAGCCTCTATATAGCCTGTATTTTTTTTTATTTGTTTCCAGGACTGTTCGGCATCACTGGCTTTGCTTTCTTCCTTCGTGCAGGAGGTAACAGTTTCTAGACTGAGATAGATGGAAACAGATGGCAACGGAAACAAATCTGAGAGAAAAATAAGAATAATGATCATTGATTGCCCTGACAACTGTCTAAAAGGGGAGGGAGTGGAAAAGCAGTTCTTTTGTCCTCTGAAGTTCCTTAGGGGACAAATCTCTTAGAGCTGCGGCCCCCGGCATTTTGAGCTCCATGGACCGGTTCTGTGGGGAGAGATTTTTCCGGGGACCGGAGAGGGTGTGGTTTCGCGTGCTGCGTGCATCCTACGGATGGGGCTTCACTTGTTTGCGTGGACCAGTTTCTGGCATGACACGGACCATGGACCAGGGGTTGGGAACCCCTGACTTAGAGTAGGTCATAGAATTCAAGCACATATCCTGCGCACGTCAATTGCACCTTATAGATTCATACTGATATGGCCAACACACTTTATAAGGAGAAACCATTTGGAGAAAGAAGATATAAGTAGTCCTTGATTTAGACCGTAATTGAGCCAGGAATTACGATTGAAGGTCATGCCGGTTGTTAAGTAAGTCGCCACATAACTGCTCCCAATTTTACAATATTTTTTGGCTGTCATTAAGCAAATACCACAGTTGTTAAGTGAATCCATTGTCTGCAATGGGTATTTCCCCCCCCGAAAACTGTACGTATAAGCCAGTTTCCTGCAAAAAAAAAAAAAGCAAACTGAGATCATGTGACCTTGGAATGCTGCAAATGGCTGTAAATAAGGGCGAGTTGCTGAGCACCCGAAATACGATCACATGACCATGGGGGATGCAGGTAGCTGTCAGGACTTTGAATCCGAGTCGTAAGTATCCCTGGTGAGGTCTGTTGTGATTTTGAAGTAACCTGCTCGGAAGAGGAGAACTACCTGTATAGACAAGAAATAGCTGTCAACCCTGAAGTGAACCTAGCTGAAGCCATCTTGGAGGCTTCAGGATTGCCACATAACAGAGGGAGGGGGGAAATAGTTAGATGACATTCTCACAGGTGGCTGGCCAGAGGAGGAGCGAAGTAAACCAAGCAACTGGCCAGCAACTGGATTGGACAGCGTGACCAGTGACTTGGGGGTAAAGGGGAAACTTTTACTTTTAATTAGGTGAAAGCCGTGGGAACTTTAGAGTTGGCTTTCACCAGTTTGTGCCAATATGATGTATCCAATAAACTGTTCTTTGAGGAATCTACCTGCCTCAAAATTCTTTTCTATGGGTACATTACTCGGAACGCTGACAATAGTACTCAGCCTGATAATCAAAGAAACCTCTATAAAGGTTCTCAACCTTCCTAATGCCGCGCCCCACGCCCTGCCCTCCCGCCGCGCCCCGCCGCGCCCCCTGCCCCGCCATCTCAGTTTTTTTACCCTCTGCGCATGCGCAAAGCGTTCTGCGCATGCGCAGAGGGTAAAATAACCCAAATGGCGGCATCTGGGCGAAGTCTCCTGACCCCTGTGAAAGGGTCGTTCGACCATCAAAGGGGTCGCGACCCCCAGGTTGAGAACCGCTGCTATAAAGGAAGGCACATGAAGGAAAAAGATATTCCAAACAATTCTAAATTCACGCAAGAAGTATCACAACACCAAAACAAACAATCACAACAAGCAATGCAATGTCATTAGCAATTTGGCAATGCTCCGGTCGGAGGCAAAATGCATTTTAGAACAGATACAGAGGATTCAACGGTATACTTGAGAAATATCCCAGTTGCAAATTACAGCCAGCACCATTTTGTAGGTGCTCCATTACAATCCTTCATTAAAGAAGGCTAGGGTTACAATTAAAGGTAGCACATAAAGGCAAATCCCTATGGGTGACAAGCCACGCGAGGGCAATCAGGCACCTTTGGGGAGGCAATCAGGCATCTGCGCCAGACAAAAAAAGCTGATGTCAAGAAGAACCTCTGGGGGACTTTTCGGGAAAATGTCATAAAGCTTGCAACAGCGGCGCCTACTCCCAAAGCTTTAGTGACAATAAAACCAATATGCTTCTGTAAACAAGAGTTATTATTTTAAATCACGAGATGCTGAAACAGAATTATGAAAGAGGACACACAAGGATAATACAGGGTTTGCAATCACTGTATGTTCCCCAGACATGTTCATGTGGTTTGGAAGCCCCTATAATTCAATCCCACCCCCACAAAAAAAATCAATATATGCTTCATTGATTATAAAAAAAGTCTTTGATTATGTTGATCATGATAACCTCTGGCCCTGGTTGCTAAAATCTGTCTTACTATACAATAGAATTAAGTATCCATTATTATTACTATTATTTTTATTCAGGACAATTCATGGAGAATACCTAAGGCAGTGATGGTGAACCTTTTTCCCCTCAGGTGCCGAAAATGCGTGCGTGCGCGCTGTCACGCACATGTGAGTGCCCACACCCATAATTCAATGCCTGGGGAGGGTGGAAACGGCCTCTCCCGCCCCCGCAGAAGCCCTCTGGAGGCCGGAAATGGCCCATTTCCCGACTTCCGGTGGGCCTGGTAGGCCCGTTTTTCGCCCTCCTCAGGCTCCAGAGGCTTCCCTGGAGCCTGGGGAGGGCGAAAACACCCCCTCGGAGGCCCTCTGGAAACCTAAAATGCCCTCACAGAGCCTCCACACGACCCAAAAATCAGCTGGCCGGCACGCACATGCATGCTGGAGTTGAGCTAGGGCAACGGCTCACGTGCCGGCAGATATGGCTCCGCGTGCCACCTGTGGCACGCGTGCCATAGGTTCGCCATCACTGACCTAAGGGATTTAGACTGATCTTATTCTCCTCATATTGTCCCATAGCATAAGAATTCCAGGACAAGGTACTATGGGGTAGATTAAACAGTTTTTTTTTTCTTATAAGCCAAGGCTTTCAAATTTATTTGTACATAAAAGTCATTTACCTGAAACAGTAATAGCAAAATAAGCCTATTTTGGACTTGCAAAATTGGTTTATTCCAATTTGGTAGGGAGCTATGCCATTTAATATGCTGATCAATAAGTCACGGTAACAGAAAGAAAATACAAACAGCGTGTACATTTTAAGTCGCAAGATTTATACATTCTGAATACTATCAGACAACAGAAAGGGATATGCAAATATTTAATTTTACTCCTTATGAATAATTCAGTTGTGCCTGGCATTTATAGGGTTACTGGCTGTTTGTCAAGGAAAAATATTCTTTGTGCTTTCTGTGTGGACTTGCAAATATGAGGCTGTGCTCAGTTCAAGTGCAGATAAGAGGGATCAGAGTGAGATTCGGTGCTGTGAGCAGATTGTATTAGCAGAGGAACTTTGCACATGTCCCTAAATGCAAATTCATAAGATGAAAAACTAAAATCAGTTCCTCCAGAGACAAGGTGTTTTAGTCTTTCCTTTCCAAATAGGAAAGAATGACGAGATTGGGCAGAAGCCAACTTGAATCCAATTATTTGAGGAACCTGGAGAAAACCCATTTTTTAAGGAACCTGGATAAAAATGTTTCAGTGCAGAAGAAAGAGAACAGAAAAGCAAATTACAGAAATAATTTTTTAACACTAGTAGGACAATGGGAAAGAGCGATACTCAGTCTACTACACCATCCAAAGCCTCATATCAATTTATAGTATATTTTGCCTGAAGAAAAAAATGATGTAATGGACACAGTCTTGTTCGTTCCTGCCCTAAATGTAGGCCTTGCTTGTAGATTTGACCAAATGGTTCAGTCAGTGAAATATTCTCAGGTAAGATGTTGTGTCGATAGTATCATCAATAAAGTTAACAGGAAGTGATACTAATAAAGAATAAATAGTGAAATGCTTATCAGTACTTCCTAGGAGTAGAGACCCAAGGAAATTAAACTTTATGGCACTAAAAGAGTTGTGGTCTTTCCTTATTACTTAATCTGGAAGGTGTGGTTTTACTACTATATGTCAGTCCAAAATCAATAAATCTCATACCAGTTGGGGTTATTCTGCTCGCCAGCTCAAATTTAAACATTGTTTTGAGATCTATACGGATTTAGGTTTTCACCTTAACAATTTTAAGAATCATTCCCGATTTACCCTGAGAAGAGAAAGAAAATATTTTTTGTTTTGATTTCTAAAAATCATTGAAGTTTGCTGATATTTCTTCATAACCTTCACCTTTATTTTTGATAAGGCCTTTTAAGTATTAAAATTATGTGGGATTTACCACAGAATATTGCTTTCAGTTCCCATGCCATCTCTCATAACTTACAACAGTTGGGTGATCTAGATCTGTGTTCTCCTATGGGTTCCATCTAGATCAGGCCTGTCAAACTGGTGGCCCGCAGGCCGGATATGGCCAGCACAGGCCACATCTGGGCCTGCGCAGGCCATGCCTACCCCGGCTCCGCAAAGGCAAAAAAATCCCAATACGTCACAATACAGCCCAATACGGCCCGCGATGCAATCGGGTTTGACACCCCTGATCTAGATAAACCAAAACTCTCAGACTCCCATATAACATGATTAGCACAGCATAGCAATAGCATTTAGGCTTATATACTGCCCCATAGTGCTTTGCAGCATTCTCTGGGTGGTTTGCAATGTAAGCATTATTTGCATATTGCCTCCAACAATCTGGGTCCTTGGAACAATGGAAGCCTGAGTCAACCTTGAGCCCCATCAGGATCGAACTCCAGGCTGTGGGCAGAGTTAGCCTGCAATATTGCACTTTAACCACTGAGCCACAAGGGCATGTTATGTAGGTAACATAAAGCAACCAAAGAAGAACTAAATCCTAGGTAGGAGCTAGACTGTTCTCCAAGGGCCATTGTGTGAACTTTGATAATTAGTAGTACTATGCAGAGATGCAATGACAAGGGGTAAAATGGTATACAGAACACTTGTGATCATGGAATAAGGAGTACTTTAAAGCTTGTTTTTTCTTGGAATCATAAGCCCAAGAAAAGACGCAGATCTTTTAAGGTGTTCTTGACAAGTGCTATATGCATATCCATGCATACTCCAAATAAAATGTACTACTAAGTCAAGATTTCTGCAGGCTATAATGATTAAATGTGCCATAGCAGGGCTGCAAAAATATTGACAAAACACTAGGCGTCAGCAAAGGAGTTTTTGTATTGATCTGATGAAATCAAATCGTGGCTGAATGCCAAAATGTCATATGAAAATGCTGAAAACCAAGAGGATAAGGTTGATAATTAATTTCACGTATGATTTATGAGTCTTCTGTTTTGCAACTCAATTTTGACCTGCAGCTACAATAAAATGCGATTAGCTAATGTGTGACTCAGTATATTTTGTGAATACAAGCAGCATAATGGATGTACAGTTCAATGGGTTGAATAGACCCAACCGATCAGAGAAATAAATAAATAAATGAATAAACCATGAGTTAACAGGTTTTTGAGAGAAGTCCACTCTCTCTTGTTCACACAAATGCATTCTGCTCCTAATTAAGAGGCTACTTCTTGGGTAAGATGAAGTATGAAACATGCCTGAAACACTGGATACCCTGATATCCTAGAACAACTGAACAGACAAGAAAGCAGATGATTAAAATGGAGCTAACTGGAAGACTAATCACTCTTCAAATCTCTGTTCAATTGTTACAATATATAGCCTTATGGAGAAGAACTGTGTAGCACCATAACATACCCTGTATAAAACTGTCAAAATATAACATCACAAGCTGTAAAAACAAGCAATAAAAAGGGATGTGATTACTGAGAGGACAACAACAACAACAACAACAACAACAACAACAACAACAACAATTTGTTACAGAGCTGTGTAAATGGCACAAATTATTTCCAGGAACAGTGGGAGCAAACAAAATAGGGCCAAAAAGCTGGTGAAATAATCTACGGTGACAACTATTTCAATGAAGAGATTTAAACCCAGAATATCCAAGCCGAAACACCGCTCATGGATCCCGACTTCCAGTTATTTAATTTTTCATGACAGTAGTTCACACCATTCAGCTGACCAGCTATTTCATTCTTCATCACCTTTGCTTGAAGCAAGAGCTGGAAAGCATCACCTTGCTGTTTCTCAGCAAGAAATTTAAGTCAGCTCTGTCACCTTCAGAGTGTTGTGTGACCATTCGTTTTAGATTGGTTACACTAGAAGAGAGGTGGGTTTTTTTGTTTGTTTTTGTTTTAGTCTGTAAAAATGTACCAGGCATTGTTTCCCACTTAGCACATAGACAAGCTGGAGAGAGGTGCATGGCATTTGTCACTCCAGGCACAGTTTTAGCTTCCAACAGACTCTAAAGGAGGAACAAGCTTAAAATAAACAAATCATTATCAAAGTCTGTAGAGATTCTCTGTCATCCAGGTCATAGTGGTCCCAAGGGTACTTTTTCAGGAGGCAACTGGACTTTCTTTTTTTTTCTTTTGAAGACATTTTGCTTCTCATCCAAGAAGCTTCTTCAGCTCTGACAGGTGACTGGGAATGGAAGGATCCTCTAAAAGGATGTAAATGACCAGCTGTCTGCAAGGAATATAAATCCTTCCATTCCCCACTATCCTGTCAGAGCTGAAGAAGCTTCTTGGATGAGAAGCGAAACGTCTTCAAAAGAAGAAACAAGAAAGTCCAGTTGCCTCCTGAAAAAGCACCTTTGGGACAAACCATCATTATCTTACTCAGCCCACTGAAAGTCAGAATAGGTGGCCTACAATCTGCAAGCCGTTGGAAGAAATATTGCTATTTTACAACAGCTGTCTTCACTGACCAGCAGGACAGGATAATAGCAAATGGTGGTTAAATTCAGTTAATGAATCATGAGATGTAAAGTTGGCTCCATTAAAAACCGAAATTTAAATCTTGGGCCAGACCTCTGGGTGGGTTCACAATTTTGACTTCACCAAAGATAGTTTTGACATCATAAACCTTTGTCATGCTCTCCTACAAACATTACTCAAGACACATTGATTCCATTTTGACATATGCCAAGATTTTGAAAGAGTTCTCATTGCCATCCAATCCATGGTGACATCAACAGTAGCTGGGACAAAGAATAGCTCAGGGAATGAATCACTCTATAGAGCCATCTAGTCCTGGGCCATAAATATATAAATAAGAATACCTCCTGGCTAATAATTTTGCTGTAATAATGGGGTGAGTACTATTTTAAAGGGGAGAAAAGTCTTTTAATGAGTCCTACTGCGAACGTCTTTTTATGGAATTCTCGTCTAGAAATTCTCAAATGAAATGAAATACTGTATACAATGAACAGGTGGCTCTTTCAGGCTGAGCGGTACAATTATATTGGAAACAGTGTGCAATGTACTTATGATTGCTAACTTCGTGGCCTCACAGCAATTATCCAGAGGGGTCAATAATCTTAACCACACAAAAGTGTTTTGCATGGATCAAACCTTAAGAAATAGCTTTGTACTGAATAGAATTAGCCAGCTACTTAATGCTCCACACATAGAGAATATGAATCAAAGTGACTTTGCCCAGGCATTTTACAATTCAAGTCAGGTTTTTTTTTACTTTGGACAGACAATACAGGAAACTGAGCGAGTCTTAAATTGAGGAGATCATACTCATTATCATAGAGCAAAGTTGCCTATCATAATTTTGCTTTTATTATTTGTTTTAATTAACATTTTTCCTGCCGTATATCTTTATCTGTGCAGTCAAGTGGGAAGTCACATTAACCCTTTGGTGGTGACTGATGTATGCTCTTGGTGGTGTCTGATATATGCTCTTTTCTACACTGGTGCCATTGGTGTCGGTCAACTCAAGCTTTTATTGAGGAAAAAAATTAAAGTACAATAGTTTAAATAAACCTATCCCACACCTTTGGAGGAAGCATAAAATGCAAATGTGGAAAATTAAAAAAAAATTCAAATGCACTTGCTTTAACTGATTGATTAATCATGTGGCATCAAGAGGAGTCGATTCTTAATAACAACTTAGGTAGATTTTATCCATAACTATCTGCCCCTAGCCAAGTCCTTTAGGTCTTCCAATGATACATCCGTCAGTACTGTAACAGAGTCCATCCACCTTGTTGCTTTTCCTCCTTTGGATTCAAATTTTGTTTATCAGACCATTGTTCAAGGCTGCAGCTATTCCTCCTTTCTCCCATGGTCATTCTCACATATCATTACAGAAGGCAACCTTAGCAGCAGCTCAACACTTTGTTCTAATGATGGACCTTAGCAGAATTTTAGAGAACGGCAGAATGGAAAGCAGGAGGCACAAGATCAGGAAGGAAGCTTAAGCAAGCAGGCAAGCAATGGAGTATGTCTTTACAGCAAGGGTTGGGAAACCACTGGCTTGTCTGATGCTCTAAACCAGTGATGGCGAACCTTTTTTGGTTCGCGTGCCAAAAAGGGGGGGGGGAATGTGGGGGATCACATGTGTGCGTGCCCACACTCATAATTCCATGCACCCCCGCACATGCACGCATGACCCCCCTGCTCCCAGCATGCAATGGCACGCCCATTTTTCGCTCTCCCCAGGCTCCAGAGCCTTTCTAGAAGCCTGGGGAAGGCGAAAACGGCCTTCCCCACCCCCTCTGGAGGCTGGAAACAGCCTGTTTCCCGACTCCCAGTGAGCCCAGAAGGCCCGAAAATCAGCCGGCTGGTGCACACACATGCACGCCGGACCTGAGCTCGCGTGCCCACCAATATGGCTCCGCGTGCCACTTGTGGCACCCGTGCCATAGGTTCGCCATCACGGCTCTAAACTACAGTTCTCTCCAACTCCAGACAACATGATCAATGAGAAGGATCCTGGAAATTGTAGTTCAATAATATCTGGAGAGTTACAGATTCTCTCCATTCATACAGTTTACGAGCCAATGCCACTAGGCAAGAAAGGACTACCTAGGTTTATATATATAATAAGTCATAATAAACATAATTTGCTGAATAAGGCACTGATGAAGTTTTTAAGCTAACACATAAACCAATTTTTTTTAAAAAAATTGATGTATTTACCCCATATTATTTACCCATTTATTTCTACAATGCCAAAAGTTGGGTTGTAATCTTTGCTTTCGGTGGGATATAATTCTATGGGTCTATTTTTTTTATTTAGAATTCAGAGCCATTCTCACTGAGTCCAGATGCCAAAAAATAAACAAAACACTCTACATAAGGGTGCCATAATATTTCTGCAGCAGCTATTAACATGGGAAATATTGCAGGCACTCATTCAAAGCAGGAAAACCTTTGTAATTCTATACAACGTATTTCTAGGGGTCTCTCTGAAAATAATAATAATTAAAAAAAAACCAAGTCCAATTTGCTACTTTCTTCTAATGTAAGCTATTACCTTTCATAGGGGCCCAGAGGTGGCCAACACACCAGCCATAAATATTCATGTTTTCTGATGAGGTTACAAAACCCATTCAAATCTGCCACCATCATGCTGTCATTATTAAGGGGCCTGAGAAGTGCCATTTTTTTTATTAACAATAATCTTTAGTTTGCTTTTGATCGCAACGGCTTCTCCCAAAGCAACTGTTTATGTGCATTTGCATATGTGCTGGTGCTCATGGCAATCAAAACAAATCTCAGAGAATGCCTCTCTTTTTTGGTTCATTGGGGGAAATGGGGCATCCACAGCCTGCATGAGTCGAGTCGAGTCGAATCGAATCGAATCGAATACTTTATTTGGCCAAGTATGATTAGACACACAAAGAATGTGTCTCTGGTGCAGAAGAAATGCTGGTAATCACTGACTTACAACATTTGTTTAGTGAGTGTTTGAAGTTACAATGGCACTGACTTATGACCAGTTTTCACATTTATGACAGTTGCAGCCTCTCCATGGTCACATGATCAAAGTTTGTCAACTGGAATGTATGTATGATGGTTGCAGCATCCCGGGGTCATGTGATCACCTTTTGCGACCTTCTGACAAGCAAAGTCAATGGTGAGCCAGATGTACTGCATTTTTCGGAGTATAAGACGCACCTTTTTCCCTCCTAAAAGAGGCTGAAAATTTGGGTGCGTCTTATACTCCAAATGTAGCTTTTTCAAAGCTTTTTTTTCCAGCCCTGATGAGGTGCTAACAATCTTCCCGGCTTGCAGGCTTGTTTTCATTGCTACTCCCTCCCAAAAAAGGTTTTTTCAGTCCTAACGAGGTGCTAACGATCTTCCCTGCTTGCAGGATTTTTTCATTCCTACTCCCTCCGAAGATTTTTTCAGCCCTAACCAGGGGATAAAATAATGTGCTGAAGCTGAGCAGACTAAGGACGGTAGCCAGATGAATACCTGGTAGGTAGATTCCCCCCCCCTATTTTCCTCCCTCAAAACTAAGGTGCATCTTATACTCCAGT